>JBBPQP010000392.1:0-27506 GCA_038092555.1 Boletus subgraveolens | reverse complement strand
TGTTCCAAACCATGCCAGCGAACCGTCTCGTGGTGGACAAGGTCCTACAGTTGCACAAGAGGCCGGCCCTGTACGTCTTCTTTTCTGGTGATAGTGGACCTCGTCACGACAGCTCACGTCCTATTAGGCGCAACAGGAGAACGACCCGCCTCAACCCTCGGCCACGGGGGTCCATATTGTGGTGCGCGTGATTTATTTTAGCTTATATTGTTTGACTCAAAGTGGATCAGCATCAGCAAGAATCAGGCGATGCTATGATCTCGATCCGCATACCTACCATTTCGATCCGGTTCCCTACCATCTCGATCCGGTTACCCGCATGCATGTTGTGTACTCGCTCAGGTGCACATGACGGGACGGATTGATCTAGGTGATTCGATGCGATTCACGTAGATTCCATACTGGCTCGGGAGTATATGGGCATAAGAGTTTGTGTCACCTCGCAAGTTAACATCAGTATGAGTTCTAATAAGCCCGTCCATGATCAAGCTCCCCAGGATATTCGCTCAACAGTCATCGATGAAGTCAATACCCACACGGGGGTTGCGATTGGAGAACAGTATTTAGTTGACGAGAGCTGTTGCAAGCGTACAAGATGTAATAGGACGGTTTGCATGTCAGGCGAGCAATATATATAAGAGGGATGTCATTGTCATGCTGAATCGGAGCCAAAGTGGAGCCATACGGCTCAGGAGAAGAGTATATGGCATGCTTATTTGGCGAGGGCGGCCTAAAGCATTGGCATGTGCACTCGATCCCTTTTCAGCTTACGACCGCTGGTAAGCGGTCTGGATGACAGCAGACTCAACCGTCGCTGCTGTGTCATGATACAAGCTGTCTGTTGCAATGAAACGCGTCAAGGAACATAAATATGATATGCGCGAGAGGGGGTTGATCTTGTCAGACGTGGTACAGAGTCTCTCTTTGTTCCACGCCTGAACAAACTTGCGGAGGTGACTGAGTGTTTTCAACGGGAGGAGGGTCATTACAACGCACCAATGGCACCGCGGTGGATGAGGTAGATCGATGCCTCCGCAGTCTCACTCGAGAGTTCGTCAAAGTACTGTCGTTTCAAAAAAGGGAGGGAGTGGGAAGGGGAAACTCAACATGTCTGACGGTTTTCGTCGTCAAGCCATATTCTGAATTTGGTGTTTTGGGAGTTTCCCAAAACCAGACTTAAAACTTCGCGATCAGAAGGCAGTCGTCCTGATCATATGAGGGTGTTTTTCAGCCAGGAGAGTCTTGTTCTGGGGATCGTGCACGCGAAGTAGTCGGTCGCGTGTGGATCGTAGTAAGTTGTTTGGCTGTGTTACTCCTATAAGGCTTTGCCCAAATATGGGAGACGCTTCCTCGGGAAGTCGGCGTTGAGTCGGCGAATCGCAGCACTCTCAAATACTACCACGAACGAAGTGACGCGCAGGAGAGACCAGACATCGGCGGGCTTGTCCCAGCTCACCATCATCAGTTTCGGGGGTCCACTACCCGCATCGCGGCGTCCAACATCACGTGTGTTTTGCGTTCAACAAGGCTCGAGTTTCAAGTGGTCTTTGAGCTATTAATAGACTAGAGGGCTCCCCCGGCGAGCTCGGGTGACTGTGGGGGAAAGAGGAACTGGGGCCCAGACCGTAGGTCACCATGAGGCTCTCCAATACGAGTGCTACTGTAACGGTATATATATTACTTACTATGCCACGGAATGGTGATTGATCAAGTGACCGATGCGGCGACGACCGGATGCTCAGCCTCGGTGAGTATGAGAAGGGCAATTCTAGCGTCAACGAGGCAGCGTGTGAGCGCAATCTTCTACCTTAGGTGCAATCTTCCGCGTTCCGGAAAGAAACGTGGGAAGCACGAGAATCCCAGGCTGCGCAAGCGTGTGAGTACGAGGTGGTTTGAGTGGGTGCGCAACTGTACATTCGTCTCCCATTTCGTGGAGAACATTCGTCTAATATTGGAGTACGTTCTTTTCGAGAACGTGACCTACTTTGTGGGTGGAATGTCGCGAGTTGGTCGAATGGGGATTGTACACGTGTCGTGAAACGAGTCCCGCGGCCAAGACATGACGAGCAATCGTAGACTGCCTTTGGGAAAGACGGAAGGTTTCGCCGATAAGCTGACAGCTTACCTAGTCGTGGCAACGGGGTTACTCGGCTGGGATCCGAGTGAGAACAAGTGCCAAAGGCGGGAGGCAGCTGTGTGAACAGACCATATTGAGAACAAGGAACGGTGATTATAAAACGATTTTGCGCACGACGAGGAAGCTGAAACAACTCATTCCGACACGGACCATCGCATACCATCGGTGAGGATGTCGTCAGCGAATACTGGTGTGTGACAGCTCCAAAGAATGATAGAGCGACGCTGACAATTCAAAAAACGATGGTACTTGCCGACATAGGTCACGCTGGCTATGTGTTCGCAGTCAGGTTCCACGCTGACAGAAAATACCTTTTGGGCGGAGGCAATGATGCGATTCGATGGTGGCAACTTGCGGTCGATCGAAAGGTGGGAAAGCTATTGGGATTGAGTGCGTTGACCATTTCCGTGTCGGGGGACCGCAAGTGGATTGTGTGGAGTCGGGCTCGAGAGGGGGGGACAAGTGCATGGGACGGAGCGATGCGTGACAAGATCGTCGACGTGAAAGCCGCAAATTATGTGGTCGACACGTCCCCCGATTCGACTAGGTTTGTGACCTGGAACGAAGAAAAGGAACAGAAAGCAAACCTTGTTTGGAGCAGCACAACTGGGGAGTCTCGTTTGCCCGCTCGAACGCGGCAACGACCGGAAGTGGCCCTGTTGGCCATTTCTGTGTCGAGGGATCACAAGTGGATAGTGTGTGGGACTCAAGAGGGGGTTAGCGTGTGGGACGGAGAGATGCATGAAAAGGTCATCGACGTGGAGGGCACAAATCAGGTATGTGCAGTCGATATTTGATCAGATTTGCGACTCGGACTGACGAACAAAAGCAAGCATTTGGAGCATCACAACAGGGGAAACTACTCAAGCAAAATGATTCCAAATTATTGGAATCAAATTCTCCCCGAGTGGCGACCACATCGCCACCGCACACCACGCGGATGCCCCCAGCATCCGCATTTTCGACAGTCGCAACGGCGACGAGCTCATCACAACGAGACCGATCTACCCTCACGGACCCCGGCCACTCTGCTTGCATGGTCAAGCGACGGACAAACAACCTTCGACATTGGGCGGCCACGACAGCAAATTCCCCGACTCAAATCCCGTATGTCTCATTCTGTTACCAAGCTTAGAGTTGTACTGATTCCATTGCGCACGCGCGATAGGAGGATCACACTTGGAAATCCAGCACTCAAGTCCAAGGGACACAACGAAGACGGTGGTGATATCCTCGAGGTGTCAGTTCATTTGTTTCCGCTTTGAAATGAGTTCTCATGATGGCATAGCACGAGCCGTCGAGCACGCCGGGCCCTCAACGAGGTTGGTGATCATTTCATTCATTTCATACTTCTGTGCTGACACTGCTGGAGCCACCATCCCCCGTCCCCACTGCACATCCTCGCGAGTATGGGATACCGCCGCTTGGCCCTTCCCATACCACACCGCAGTCGTTAGATACCCCACCAGAGACCTCCACCTCAGAGGCGCATCCAGTGGAAAATCTCGATACCATCGAGTCACCCCAGTGCTGTTCGATATTCAAAGTGTCTACGGAGGGACACCAACGTCGTCTACTCTGTAGTGACACAGTTGTACATGTGTTAGTATGGATAGATGTCGAGATACCGAGGAATGGCAACCGTTTTTAACATGCACTTCTAGCGCTCTGCCGCCGATGTCTGATCTCTCCTTTGCGTCGTCTCCGAGTCATTTGTGAAACAAGGCGAAGTTATCGGCGAAATATCTCACGCCATTGCGATAGCACTTGTATCGCCCTGGCTTTGGATTGCGAACGAAGGAGCATATTGAGTAGATGGATGATCGACGAACGTTTTAAGGGACGCGAAATTGATCGAATCCGTCTGGTCGTCTGACTTGGCATTCTCGAGATGTCGTGTGCGATGGATGTGAGAGCACACGAAGGACTGTGAATGTACCTCCTCGTCATCGGTATCATCACCAGAACGCTGGGACAACGTTTGATGTAGATAACGTCTGGCATCAGCGTACTCGAACATTTACCAGCAAGCACCTGTTCAGACGGAGAATCCGAGTCACCGCAGGGGCTGGACGACACTCGCACCAAATAGTGCCCGGGTTCATGATGAACAACGGCAATAACGAAGGAGGAATGCGACGGCATGACATATACCCTCATCGAAGTCGACATTTTTCGGGTTTGGAAGTTTTGTTTCAAACGAAACGAAGCCGATGGCGAAGTAAACCTTGAGGCCGTCCTGGGATCCACGAGAAATCCCTCCCTGGTATTTTCATGTCGTTGTACTAGAAGGCACGCAGCATTAGAGAGCCCAGAGCGATATTTTGCATGGCGGGTTGTGTGGGCTGGAAAAGCTTCCCTGAATTAGTGGATCGCCAAAATTTGGGTGCTCGCCTAGTCGCAAATGGTTCAACATCATGCATCATGTTCAAGTTACTCGCCGTGGTTGCTTACGTAATTTAAACCACAAACACTTACCGTGCTTGCTTAGTTCCCTCTTGATGCGTACGCCAGCAATTGCAATTTGCCCAAGGCATTGATCTCGTGCGTGCGGCGCGGAAAGCAAACACAGGTATGAGGGTTCTATTCATTGAGTGATGAACAAGTGATAGTGGCAACAGAGGGTTGGGCGGTACACCAATCAGGCCGAAGCATTGGTTTCCAGGCTTCCGGCGCGTCAAAATCTGCGCACAACAGGATGTGGGGTGTCACAGCGACCATTCAATATTCAAGGGTTGACTTCCGGCATTGCAAGGAATCGGTAAGCTCCGCCACGACAAGAGCTGTCATACGACGGGTCAGGGGCTGGCTCACCACACGATACCAACCGCATGAACAAGGCTTGACGGCGGTTGTTCCACCCAAAACTGGACTGCGATATCAAAACAGGCTGGTGGGCAGGCTCGAGGTCGATCAGGGCATGCTAGAAAGCAACACCTCACCCACCCGGAACCACGCGTGCGTCCTACAGGATGGTGCATGGCATACTCGCAAAGTGATAAATGCGTTGCTCAAGAAGATTTTTTTACTCAGCCTTGACTGTAGTCGCTTAAAATCCCTGGTGGGTAGGCCTCGTCACGGTCGTTGGTCTCGACCCATCCAGTAACCCGAATTGCGATATCGATGGCTTCTGGAAAAGAGAAGATGAGGGTTGCGTACGCCGGCTCTTGCTCTTCGATGGTACTTTCTCTGAGTCTCCGTCTGTGGTCTCATAGGAGTGACTGGCAGCGGAGAGACCGCAGTAGGAGATTCTACCTTGCAAAATGCGATAGATGACTGAGGAACTTTCGTCAGTTTATCAATGTCGCAAGTGGGTCAAACCTTGCTGTCAGTGATTTGCTCGAGAGCTGCACAGTCAACGTGGAAACATCCACATTTTTCCTCGATAGGCGGACTGTCACCTTGATCGATACTCCTGGGTTTGACGACACTACCCGAAGCGACACCGACGTTCTCAAGTCGATAACAGACTACCTCTCTGGCTCGTAAGTGCGCATATATTGGCTCGGCTACAGACAACTCATCACACCTTTACATGCAGATATAGTCAAGGGGCCAAACTCGCCGGCGTGATTTATATGCACCATATATCCGATAACAAGGTGGGTGGACCATCGAGAAAATTTCTTCACATCCTTCGCAACCTCTGTAGTGATGTTTGCCTCCAGAATGTCCTCCTTGTGACCAATATGTGGTCCGACGTGGCCCCCAATGTCGGGGAGGCGGGGGAACGCGAGCTCGCGAGCAAGGAAACATTCTTCAAGCCCGCTATTGACAGAGGGGCTCGGGTGTTTCGCCACTTAACTGATCGGGAGCCCTCGATGTTTCTTGTCCAAGACGAGATGGTGGACCGGGAGAAGGACCTTTCTCACACCACTGCCGGCGCAGACACTATGCGCGACTTGAAGGAACAGACTGACTGTCACGCGGAAGCACGGATGACTTGTGCCTAGGAATAGAGGCCGCAGGACTCGCAGAGGACGAGGAGACGAGTGCGATACTCTAAGAAGAGACTACGAAAGCGCGAGAGAAGATAGAGGGGATGCGGGGGGACCTCGAGCGGATGATCGCGAATTTTGCAACGGAACATTTGTGACTTGAGAATGAGATTCGGCGATATAAGAAAGATTTCAGGACGCAGGAGACGGATGCTGAACACAACGTACAGCTCGAACAGGAACGCAGGACTCGTGAACTCGTGGAGGCCGAGTTGAGGCGAGCTGAAGCACAGCCAGCTACCGAACGTGATTCCCAGGAACGCGAGAGGCAAGAGCAAGAGCAACAAGAACGGGAGAGACGGGAGCGCGCTAGCCATGAACGTGAGAACAAGGAGAAAGAGAGGCAGAAACGCGAAAAGCAGAAACGCGAGAGGAAGGAGCATAGGGAGAGGGAGCGCAAATGGCGCGAGGCAGCAGAGCGTGCCGAAAAGGAGCAGCAGAGAGTTGTGAGCCCTAATTCTCTCACTTGACATCCACCTCTATTCACGTCCAACACCGCTAGCAATTGATCATCGGCCAGTTTCTTCCAGCTATCGTGAGCTGCATCTACGCCTTTGCGGGAGTGCGCAGGCGGAGGAGTCTGAGGTTAACAGACTGTGACGAGCTGGTACCGGCAGGGGGCACGTCGATTCCATCCATAGCTCAAGCTACTGGTCCAACGCCCATCTACGTTGCGTATGTGGCCATTCGCTTCTCCTTGTCGTGCCGTAATCCTTAGTATCATATCAGGGTCATGGGCCCTACCGGGAGTGGAAAGACGACGGTCAGCCGATCAATTGAGCTAACTGATGAACCTCCCACTCACAGTATACTTACAGTTTGTCAACTTAGCATCGGGATCCTCACTTGGCGTAGGTCGCAGATTAGAAAGTTGCACCTCAGAAGTACAGGCATCAACTCGGTTCAGTGTCGGCGAAAACAAGTTATTTTAATTGATACGCCGGGCCTTGGTGACACTACCCTGACGGACAGCGATATATGGAAAACTATAGCTGCATCATTTGTCACAAGGTAAGCCCATAGCTACCAACTTGAAGAGCGGTTAGGACTGACCGTGTTACGGCCTCTCAGCCGCAGAGCGGGGATACACTTCACGGGTGTCATTTATATGCAGGGAATGAATGTCAGACGTGAGCATGTCTGGTGCGTTTCCTCAGAGTTTCAGAATGTTCCAAGAACTGTGCGGCGAAGATGCTTACCCCAATGTCCTCCTTGTCACCGGCATGTGGGACACGGTCACCCCGGAAGTCGGCAATGCCCGATATCGGGAACTTGCGACCAAGGACATTTTCTTCAAACCAGTCCTTGAAAAAGGCGCAAGAATGGTGCGTCACGACAACACGCCCGAGTCTGCGCTCGAGATCATCTGGAATCTCGTCGATAAGCCGCCGGTGGTTCTTCAAATCCAGCAGGAGTTAGGAGGTGGTGCGGATATCATGCAGACATCCGTGTACAAGCAGATACATGAGCTAATGTCGGAATTGGTAGCTCAACGTCAGAGGAAGCTGGACACTTTGACGGAGGAGATGGCGGAGGTGGAGCGGGACAGAGACAGACGAGGAGACGCGAGAGGAACTCCAGGAAGAAGTTGAAGCCACTAAGGCAGAATAAAGCATCAAGGCTTGCAAGCGAGTAGGATATGTAGGCGGAGGGTGGTGTATACATGTATGCCGTATGCGATCATTTTGACTGTCCTCACAATGTTGAATTATATAATCAACGTTCAAGGTGACCTCGCAGACTCAGGGTCGACGTGTCCCCGGCGTCTAGCTGTTTGTCCTTCGCCAACGTTGAGCAATTGGCGATTCCAGACCAACACTAGTTCAGGACTCACCACAAGTAGCTTTGCGGAATGGTGAGTCAATGTAGAGTTTATGATTTTCTGACTCGAACTCATTAATTCATCACTGGTACCACTGCTTGTCTGCTCGCGTTGCGTCTAGGATGTGAGTGGTTGTCGGCTTGCTGTTCGAGGCGCTGTCTCACTGATGGCCGTCTCCCCCTTCTGGCGTCCCATGTAGCCTGTCAGTGATCCTGGGCTCCATACTCGTGCCGCTGTCTCTCACTGATGATCGTCCCATCTTTCTCGCGTCTCATCTAGCCCGTGAGTGATCGTCGGTTCCCTGATCATGCAGCTGTCTCACAGACCGTCTCTTTCCTCTGGCTTCACATCTAGCGCGTGAGCAACTGTTGCCTCGGTGCTCGCACAGCTGTCTCACAGATCGTCTTACCCTTCTCGTGTCCAATCTAGCCCGTGAGTAATCGTTGGCTTTCTGCTCATGTTGCTGTCTCACAGACAATATCACGCTTCTTGCCTGCGATCTAGATCGTGAGTGATTGTCGGCTCCCTGCTCGCACCACTGTCTCACTGATCTTTTCTCCCCTCTTGCGTCCCATCCAGCCCGTGAGTGAAAATCGGCTCCCTGCTTTCACCGCTGCCCCACAGACCATCTCACCCTTCTCCTGTCCCATCTAGATCGTGAGTGATCGTGGGTTCCCTCCTCATGATGCCGTTGTCTCATAGTCCATCTCGCATTTCGCGTCCCATCTAGCCTGTGAGCGATCCTCGACTCCCTGCTTGCGCCGCTGTCTCATAGATCTTCTTTCCCATCTTGCGTCCCATCCAGCCTGTGAGTGATCGTCAGCTCCCTGTTCATGCTGTTGCCTCAGAGACCATCGCTCCATTCCCGTGTCCCATCTAGATCGTGAGTGATCGTTGGCTCCCTGCTCGCGCTGCTGTCTCACTGATGATTGTCTCTCCACTCTCCCGTCCCACCTAGCCCGTGAGTGACCGCCGGTTCCCTGGTCATGCAGCTGTCTCACAGACCATCTTTTCCCTCTGACGTCATATCTAGCCCGTGAGTGATCGTGTGCTCCTTCCTCGCACCGCTGGCTCTGACTGATGACCGTCTCTCCCTTCTCGCGTACGATCTAGGATGTAAGTGATCGTTGGCTCCTGCTCTTGCTGCTGTCGCACAGATCATCTTTCCCTTGGTGCGTCCCGTCCAGCATGTGAGTAACCGTCGGCTCCCTACTTCTGTTGCTGTCTCACTGATGACTGTCTCTCTTCTCTTCTCGAATCCCATCTAGGATGTGGGTGATCATCGGCTCCACTTTTGCACTGCTGTCTCACAAATCGTCTCCCCCTCTTCATTTCCTATATAGCTCGTGAGTAATCGTCGGTTCCCTGCTCATGCCGCTGTCTCACAGACAATCTATTCCTTCTCGCATCCTATCTAGATCGTAAGTGATCTGCGGCTCTCTGCTTGTGCCACTGTCTCACTGATGACCGTCTCTCTTTTCCCGCATCCCATCTAGCATGTGAGTGACCGTCAGCTCCCAGATTGCGCCGCTGCCTCACAGACCGTCTCTCCCTTCTCGTGTTCCATCCAGGTCGTGAGTGA
This sequence comes from Boletus subgraveolens, assembly GCA_038092555.1. NCBI lineage: Eukaryota > Fungi > Basidiomycota > Agaricomycetes > Boletales > Boletaceae > Boletus > Boletus subgraveolens. The sequence continues at coordinate 17,967 of JBBPQP010000392.1, read as the reverse complement.
TCGTTGGCTCCCTGCTTGTGCCACAGTCTCACTGATGACCGTCTCTCCCTGCTTGCGTCCCATCTAGCCCGTGAGCTGTCATCGGCACCCTGCTCGCGCGGCTGTTGTTCGCTGATGGCCATCTCTCCCATGGTGTGTCCCATCTAGGATGTGAGTGATTATCATCTATCTGCTTGTGCACTACCTTACTGATGATCGTCTCTCCCTCCTCGCGTCCCCTTCCTCGCGTCCCATCTAGTTTGTGGGTGATCGTTGGCACCTTCCTCCTGCCATTGTCTCACTAATGACCGTCTCTCCCTTCTTGCATCCCATCTAGCCCGTGAGTTGTCGTTTCAACCCTGCTTGCGCAGCTGTCATTCACTGATTGCCATCTCTCCCATGGTGTGTCCCATCTAGCCTGAGCCTGTGAGTGATGGTCGGCTCACTGCTCGTGCCACTATCTCACACACCGTCTTTCCCTTCTTGTGTCCGATCTAGCCCGTCAGTCGTCGGTGCCCCGCTCGTGCCGCTGTCTCACTGATGACCATCTCACCCCCTCGCATCCCATCTAGCGTGTGAGTGATCATCCGCTCCCTGCTTGTGCCACTGTCTCACAGACCGTCTCTCCCCTCATGCATCCCGTTTAGGATGTGAGTGATCATCCGCTCCCTGCTCGTCTGCCGCTGTCTCACAGACCGTCTCTCCCCTCATGCATCCCGTCTAGGATGTGAGTGCTCGTCGGCTCCCATTGTCAGCTCCGCGCTCGTGCTGCTCTTTCACTGATGACCATCTCTCCCTCCTCGCGCCCTATCTAGCCCGTGAGTGATAACCAGATCCCTGCTCATACGGCTATCTCATAGACCATCTCTCCCTTGTCGCGTCCCATCTAGTTCGTGAGTGGTCATCGGATCCCTATTCAAACCGCTATCTCACAGACCATTTCTCCCTTCTCGCGTCCCATCTAGCACGTGAGTGACTGTCAGCTCCCTGCTTGCGCCGTTGCCTCATTACAGACCATCCCTCCCTTCTTTCGTCTGATCTAGGACGTGAGTGGCCGTCGCATTCCTGTTCATGCCAATGTCTCATAGATAATCCCTCCCTTCTCGCGTCCCATCTAGTTCGTGAGTGATCGTGGTCTCCCTGCTCGTGCCACTGGCTTACAGATGACCATCCTTCCCTTCTTCCATCCAATCTAGACCGTGAGTGATCTTCGGATCCCTGCTCATACCTCTGTCTCACAGCATCCCCTTCCTGCGGCCCATCCAGTTCGTGAGTGATCGTTAGATCACTGCTTGGGTCCCTGTCTTTCGCTGATGACCGTCTCTCCCTTGCGTCTGATCTAGTTCGTGAGTGATCGTCGCCTCCCTGCTCATGCCAATATCCCATGGATAATCTCTCCCTTCTCGCATCCTATCTAGCTCGTGAGTGATCGTGGCCTCCCTGCTCGTGCCACTGGCCTACAGATGACCATTCTTCCCTTCTTGCATCCGATCTAGCGCGTGAGTGATCGTCTCCCTCCTGTTCATGTCACTGTCTTGCAGATAATCTCTCCCTTCTCACGTCCCATCTAGGGTGTGAGTGATTTTCGCCTCCCTGCTCGTGCCACTCTCTCATATATCATCTATCCCTTCTTGCATCCCATCTAGATTGTGAGTGATCGTTGCCTCCCTGCTCGCGTCCGTCTCACAGACCATCTCCCCCTCCCTGTATGCCATCCAGCCTGTGAGTGGCTGTCGGCTCCGTGCTCGCGCCGCTGTCTCACTGACGGCTGTCTCCCTTCTGGCGTCCCATCTAGGATGTGAGTGACCATTGGCTTCCCGCTTTTGCCGCTGTCTCTTGTTCATGATCGTCTCTCTTCCCACGTGCCATCCAGCTCGTGAGTGATTGTAGTCTCCCTGCTCATACCACTGTCTCACTAATGACTATCTCTCTTTTCTTGTGGGCGATCTAGGATGTAAGTGATGATTGGCTCGGTACTCGCGCCGTTGTCTCTCGTTCATGATCGTCTCTCCCTTTCAGAGTCCCATCCAGCTTGTCAGTCATTGTTAGCTCTCTGCCCGTGCCACTGTCTCACCCTTCTCATGTCCCATTTAGGATGTGAGTAATCGTTTGCCCCATGCTCACGCTACTGTCTCTCAGATACTCATCTCTCCCTTCCTGCGTCCCATCCAGCCCGTGAGTGATCATTGGCTCCATGCTTGCGCCGCTGGCACTCACTGACGGCTGTCTCTCCCTTCTGGCGTCCTATCTAGGATGTGAGTGATCGTCGCCTCCCTACTCGCCCCACTGTCTCTTCTTGATGATCGCCTCTCCCTTCTTGCGTCTGATATAGCCCGTGAGTGATCGTTGGCTCCGTGCTTGCGCTGCTGTCTCTCACTGATGGCCCTCTCCCTTCTGGCGTCCCATCTAGGATGTGAGTGATTGTCGCCTCCCTGCTCGTGTCACTATCTCATACACCATCTCTCCCTTCTTGTGTCCCAACTAGGATGTGAGTGATCGTCGGCTCCCTGCTTGTGCCCCTGTCTCACAGACCATCTCTCCCTCCTTGTATGCTATCTAGCCTGTAAGTGATCGTCGGCTCTCCGTTCAAGTCACTGTCTCACTGTCTCTCTCACTGATGATCGTCAGCTCCCTGCTCACCCCGCTGTCTCACAGACCACCTCTCCCTTCTTGCGTCCCATCCAGCCTGTGAGTGATCGTTGGCCCCCTCCCTGTGCCTCTGTCATTCATTGATGACCATCTCTCCCTTCTCGTGTCCCATCCAGTCCGTGAGTCATCATAGACTTCCTGCTGGTGCCGCTGTCTCACAGCTTGTCTCACCCTCTTTGCATTCAATCTAGCGTGTGAGTGATCATGGCTCGACGCTCGTGCCGCTGTCTTACTGATGATTGTCTCTCCCTTCTCGCGTCCCATCTAGCTTGTGAGTGATCATTGGCTCCCTCCTTGCATTGCTGTCTCACAGATCGTCTCTCCCTTCCCGTGTCATATCTAGCCCGTGAGTAATCGTCGTCTCCCTACTCATCCCCCTGTCTCACAGACCATCTCTCCCTTCTCATGTCCCATCTAGCTCGTGAGTGATCGTTGGCTCCTTGTTTATGCCACTGTATTGCTGATGACCATCGCTCCCTTCTTGTGCCCCATCTAGCGTGTGAGTCATCGTTGGCTCCTTACTTGTCCCGGTGTCTCACAAATCGTATCTCCCTTCTTGCACTCCATCTAGCGTGTGAGTCATCGCTGGCTCCCTGCTCATGCCACTATCTGACCGACGACTGCCTCCCCTTTCTCGTGTCCCATCTAGCGCGTGAGTGATCGTCTGCTCCCTGGTCATACTGTTGTCTCACAGACCATGTCTTTCTTCTCCCATCCCATCTAGCTCGTGAGTGATCGTCAGCTCGCTGCTTGCACCACTGTCTCACAGATCGTATCTCCCTTCTCGTGTCTCGTCTAGCGTGTGAGTAACCGTTAGCTCCCTGCTTGCGTCCCTAACTCACAGATCATGTCTCCCTTCTCGTGTCTCGTCTAGCGTGTGAGTGATCCCCGGCCCCTACTCCTGCTGTTGTCTCATTGATGACTGTCTTTCCCTCCTCGCGTCTTATGTAGCCTGTGAGTCATCGCCAGCTCCCTGCTCGCATTGCTGTCTCACAGATCGTCTCTCCCTTCTCGTGTCCTAGTCCGTGAGTGGTCGTCTGCTCCCTGTTCATATCACTGTCTGATAGACCATCTCTCCCTTATTGCGTCCCATCTAGCTCGTGAGTGATCGTCGGCTCCCTACTTGTGCCCCTGTCTCACAGGTCGTCTTTCCCTTCTCGCATGCCCTCTAGTTTGTGCGTGATCGATTGCTCCTTCCTCCCGCCGCTGTCTCATTAATGACCGTCTCACCCTTCTTGCATCTCATCTAGCCTGTGAGTGGTCGTCGGCACCGCTATCTCTCACTGTTGACCCTCCCTTCCCGCGCCCCATTCAGCCCGTGAGTGATCGTTGGCTCCCTGCCTATGCTGCTGTCTCTCACTGATTACCTTCTCTCCCTTCTCGTGTTCGATGTAGCCCGTGAGTGATCGTTGGCACCCTGCTCGTGCCGCTATGTCATTTATGACCTTCTCGCCCTCCTCGTGTCCCATCTAGCGTGTGAGTGATCATTGGCTCCCTGCTCATGTCGCTGTCTCACAGATCGTCTCTCCCTTCTCGCGTCCCATCTAGCGTGTGAGTGATCATCAGTTCCCTGCTCGTGCTGCTCTTCCCCAGACCATCTTGTCCTTTTCTCATCATATCATCCTCACTTTATTTTCTTCAAGACAAAACGATCCAAACAACGAGACGAGGAAAGTACTGGCACAGGTGATGATGATCTTCCCGAGGTGCGCGTAGTCCACCTACTTTGTGAACAGCACTCCCCTGTCTCTTCAAACTTCTCTAGGTCCATCCCAGTCTCCACGATTCAACCGTCGTGCTTCCGTCAGCGTTGAAAGAGGTATGTCATATTTCTTGCATTGTGGTTTCGGGGCGTCGAACAAACTTTGTTACAGTTGTCAGGCATGCCCGAAATACCCAGCAAAGGCCATAGCACAGACGTTGAGCCTCCAGTTAGATATTCCTTGATGTATTCCACGCGATGTTAACTTATACTACTGCAGGAGGTCATCAAGGGTGGGAACAGTGTTAGCTCAGGCAGTCGTCAAGTTACCACTGTGATACCTGAAGGACAACTATCACTGACTCCATGGGATTTGCGTTATATGTAAGTGTTGTCCTATCCAGCTCGAGCTGCTGACAGACTCATTGGGGGCGAAGTCGATCCAATTTCCCGAATGATCTCACTGGTTGTGTGTCACGAGGAGATCATCCCTTCGCAGCTGGAGGTTTCGCCGACATATATCAAGGCACACTTCACGTCCGCAGACAGCCGACTAGAGTACATCACCCTTTGGTGGTTATTCAACCTGGCTGACAATGTGCCCAGGTTGCCATCAAAGTCGTCAAAACATATTCCACAGATGATAAGGAGTCCAAAAAATCGAAGGTGTATTTCCTGAATCCTAGTGCCTAGTTTTACTCATCGATGACATAATTCCCCAGCGAATCCGTCGGGAGGTCGCTGTATGGCTCAGCCTGGACCATCCCAACGTTCTGCCACTATTTGGCACGACTATGGGCTTTGGAAGGTTTCCCGCCATGGTTAGTCCGTGGGTCGAGAATGGCACTCTCACGTCTCATCTCGAAGAACACAATGCGAACCTTACAACTCGAGATAGGCTGGTCCTGGTAAGTGATACTTTTAAATATCGTCGTCATGCGGTATCCTGACGTCGGGTTTCGTGTCGCAGCTCAACGATGTTTCTGCTGGTCTACAATATTGTATGCGAACATACGCAAAGCAGGCTTATTTCTTGCTGACAAAATGGCGGCTAACAGTGCATTCGCAATCCGTCGTCCACGGAGACCTTTCAGGCGTAAGTGTTCTTGTCCTTCCACCATCCAATGCACTAACCCGCTAGCCAGTCGAACGTTCTCATTTATGCTACCGGAAGAGCATGCATTGCTGATTTCGGCTTGTCTACACTGCTAGGCGAACTGGGACTGGGATCTACGTTCATGACATCATTTCAAGGCAGAGGAACGATCCGCTGGACGGCTCCCGAGTTGTTCGACCTCCAAGAAGATGACGATAATCTGCCCAACATTATTGCAACACAGCAGAGTGATGTATTTTCATTTGGAAGTATCATGTTGCAGGTTGTTCCTATTTGATCTCTATTCCTCTCAGTTCAGTAGTGATTGTGGTGTTTTTGTGAACAGATCTTGTCGGGGAAGATTCCTTACCACTATTTTACGCGTGATGGGCAGATCCTCCTTGCAATTTCAAAGAGAGTCATGCCCAAACGTCCCACTGAGGATGTCATCACCGACTGTCGATGGGAGCTCATTGGTCGATGTTGGTCCTCGGATGCTGAATCACGCCCATCTGGCGATGAGATCGTGGAATTCACGACGAACGAACTAGCCAATGGACTGTCTTAATGGTGGATGTGTGTGTGCGAGTCAGGGCTAGACCACGACGAATGCGAGAGGGAGAGATCAACAGGGGAAAGGTTTGGAGCTGGAAATATGAGATGGGAATGGATCTGAGATAGTCGGCGGGTGTAGTAAAGCTTTCTTTCGTCGGTCGATTCGTAGGGAGTGGCTGCTATTCGGTAACAATGTTTTCAACCCATCCAGCAACCCGAATTGCGATATCAATGGCTTCTGGAAAAGAGAAGATGAGGGTTGCGTAAGCCAGCTCTTGCTCTTTGATGGCCCGGGTGCCTTTTCTGAGCCTCCGTTTACTAGTAGTGTCATGGGAGCGACTGGCAGCGGAAAGACAACGGTAGGTGATCCCACCTTACAAAACATGCGATAGATGACTAAAGAATTTTCGTCGGTTTATCAATGTCGCAAGTGGGACATGTAGGGTATGCCGTACGATACTACTAGCATGCTGTAGGTTTTGACTGCTATTGCTATAAGTACGTCATTGGGGATATCTCAGGCCACCATGCCAGGCGGCTTTGAGCTCTTGGTCATATGCAAACGGAATGTCCGATCGCAACCGTGGCAATATGCAGTGTTACATAACGGAATGTGCGAAACCGCTGGGACGACGCTGCTCTCCTTCCATCTCCAACCAATGCGCTGCTAATTTCTATGATCCTTGGCAGCCAGAGTTGTATGTGCATTTATGCCAGTCGACTATGCAGTAATGTTTGAGCTCCATTACTAGCGTAACCCGGAGGTGTGTCAATTACAACGGACCTTTGAGCGACTTTTGAAATCGTACGCATAGATCCCTTGGTCGCTGGCATGTCCCTAACTAGGTGTCGTCCATTCGCTGGTGATCTGATAATGCACCCCCCGCACATCTCTTAGGGTCCCAAGCAACGACAACTCGTTGCCGAGGCTTCACTCAATGACGTCTGCGATACACAATAGACTTGAGCACCAAGTGAAGAACAACGGCACCTGCACCATATCGAAGCCCCCTCATCACAACGGGTTCGCCAACGTCACATTCGTCAAATATGCTATCGCCTCAGCACGATATGTGTCTGTTGTCAACGCCTGCGTCACCAACCCATCCGAGAATTCCAGCATTGTCTGATTGGTCATCGCATCGTATTTGGGCCAGTACAAGTCCATGCTTTCTCCGAGGTTTGGATCGAGGTTTGCAACAAAACGAACGAGGTAGGAGGCCATGTCCGAGCCACCGTAGACATAGAGCGAGTCGGATGTATGGAACTTGGGATCACGAAAATCGGTTCAATGCACGAAAGAAAAATGGTTATCTCTGACTCACGGAACCAAGGAAAGCAACACTCTTGAGCCGTTTACTCACTGGCTAAAGAATGAGAATGGGAAAAGTCTACTTTTAAGACCCATGACGCCTTAGTGATGGTGGAACGACTTACGGTACGTCCAGATACCCTGTTTCCCAGATTGATTCTGTAGGAAAAACCGTCGCGGCGCTTGAAGGACGGCATCCCCCTGGAACGCAGCCAGCCTCTTGAACTGCGGCGTAAGCGCATTCAGATAGCCTGTGTCGAACGGTGAACCTTGAGTGGGATCCGAGGGGTAATATGTCATCAATTGCGCGAGCGTGGTGGTCGGTGCATCCGGTACCCAATATGTGTGGAGGTATTCTTCAAATTGCGCGTCCGTCCTGAGCGAAAAAATGGGTTAAATCGCTCGGAACATGGATTCGTTTGAGTGTGGCTCACGTGATGTTGAGGGTTGAGAACGAGTAGAGCGTCCCTTCGTCATCGCAATCTCCTATCATCAAATAATTCCTCAGCGAAAGAGAGAGGAAGGCGAGGCGTGTCCATCACAAATAACGTACCACTGACCAAGGGTACGTCCGCGACAGATCCCTGCTGGACCAAATATTGTGGGTCCGCAGGCAAGAACACCCCATCCACGCGAGGCAACCACGCCAAGACGAGCGACTGTTAAACCACGCGTATCGACACACAGGATGCATCAGTCACTCTCGCTATGCGTCCAAGTCTCTGTTCCAGAGAGATGTACCTGATACGCAAATACCCCGGGCGACTGGTCTACGGCGCGCAACAACGTCTCGTACGGTACCTCGCGCAAACACTGCAGCGTATCCGTCGCACCAGAACACCCCGTCTCCGCAACGAGAGCATCATAGTACGGCTGTCCGTTGATGATATCACCCACGGGAATGGGCGAACCACTTTCCATGAACGCAGCCCGGAAAAGACCCTCAGTATTCCCTCTGTTAGTCACCATATGGAGTCCAACTGAAATAGCACCCGAACTTTCACCCCAGCTAACATCTTTGTCAGAATGGATGGGAAAGGCCGGCAACATGTCCTTACATGGTGACTTTGGTAGGATCTCCCCCGAATGCATTGATGTATTTTTGTACCCACCGCAAAGCAAGGCGTTCTAGCGATCGAAAATAGTTGGTCATGGATCAGAAAAGGCACGTCGATGCATGGAAGAGGTGGACACGTACGGTCTTGGAGACCAAGATTGCCGACCCCAGCATCCTTAACTTCCTGACTAGCCAAGAACCCAAACGCTGAACATAACGATCAGTGACACAAGAGTAGGAATGATACAATGCGACGGCATTTACCATTTAGACTATCTCAACAGTTGTCACAGTGAGGAGCTGTTTTACGCGGTCACGAGCGCGAACGTACTCACCGATAGTTCATACTGACATATATGGCAGGGACACTAAGTGAGATTGCTTTCTCCACGATAATGCTGCCGTCCCACCTGTGATAATATGAACATATATGATGTCTGTCGTACGCATGATCTACCATGCAAGGACGTACGTGTTGGTACCACCAAACTCAAAACCACTTGGATAAAACCACTGCGTGATCGTTGCTTAATGTGACGTATATAGGTAATCAGGACTCACTCACCACAACCACAGGTAATTTGGACTCGGACGTCGCGTCAGCAGTGGTGACCACATTCAACGTCAGGCCTATTTCACCATTCACAGACTATCTTTCAGCGTCAGACAGTCAATATGGGGGAATAAACGCACAGTCTTCTGTAGAAGGGGTGACAAAACCATAGAGCGTTTCGGTCAAATATCCAAACGTCTCGGCTGGGAGGCCAGGTGGCAACGGTTGTACGACCACCTGTTGAGGACACGCAGGACCATATGCGGTTACAGAGAAGTTGACGTTGTACGGCGGCAAAGTCCGGGGAAGCTGAAAGCGCAGGTTGTTTGTCCTGATTCAAAAGGGGATGTGTCAGTGTCAGTTGGAGGAAGAAAATATGAAGCGTTAGGTGCGAGTCTGAATCTACCGACGTACGGTGGTTGGGCGTATGGAGTACCTAGGAACTGGTTTGTAGATCCCGAGCTGATGCCTGTCACTATTGCGCTGTCGAGGGTCACAGTTGGCGCAGCACGCGCTACAACAAGGCTCGCCACCGCACGACAAAAGACAGTCAGCAAAGCCAAGAGCACGCTCGTTCGTGACATGATAGAAAAATACCACCTGGAGGGCCGAGTGAGCTGTCTCCATATTGACAATGCGAGGTATGTAATCACAAACGATCGAACTTACTTCTTGCTTCGAGCTACTTTTGGCTTATGTCGGAGACTCTGTAGGGCTGGCTGAAAAACATGAGTGCAACCAACGTTTCGCTGAACGTCGGAGCTTCGGATGATTTTTCTTGTTCGGTTTATGGATTACTCGGATTACTGGACCCCGCAAACTGAATTATACCGTAAAGATGGAATGATGACTCTTCTCAGCGACCGCCAGGAACCTTATATTATGTAATTGGTAATCTGTGTGTGATGTTTCGCTACATATTGCTTGACGATCCAGAGTCTATCACTGACCAGGTGGCCGTGGCTCACAGGGGTATGTCAATGTGCTCGCATGTATCTGATCTTATCAGCCCTAAGCATGAAATACACCAATGCAGGCAGTACTGTGAAAATTAAATGGGTCGCGTCGATCCACAGTAATCATAACTACGGCGGTGCAGTGCAATTGTAAATTTGTAATATAGTAGAAACTCCCCTCAGCACCTGACATGGACGACTGATGAAGAGGAAGGATTAGTACGAATGTAAACACACGACGAGAACTAGCTAGTAACAGTATGGGCCGAGAAGACGAGTAGCAAAGTTATGGATCGATGTCGAAGCAGGTCCAAATTCAAAGAATTAAAGGATATCTAGGGTACGTATCTTGTCCACGAGATAGTGTGGGGGAACCTCCTTGTGTATGCGTACAACGATTGGGTTGTCTGTAGCAACCCGCTTGTATTCCCTGGACGAACGTGGCGCGAGCAGCAATGCCCTAAAAGGCTGTCTGAGACGGGCGAACAACCGCAACGTGCGGGTTGTTTTGTCGAGCGGAGAGGAAAGTTGCAACGCTTGCGAAACTTGCGTTGACGAAGTTCTCGTTGGGTTCCCGCGAGAGAGAAGGGAGTCGCTATCTGAAGTGCTGTGTAGTGTAGATGATTCTGCGTCATTGGTGATCATATCTTCGTGTGGAAGGACGGGGTCAGAGAGACATTGAAGCCATGGATGTATGAGCACCAGATTGGTCCGGCCGGCCAAGTCATCTGATGTCCTGATCTCGACCTTCCCCAGCGCAGATGCTGTGACACGGTAAACGCGCACAGGAGAGTCGTCTCTAGCGGAGCACTGCCCACAAACCCTTTTCAGCGGAAATACGATGCACGGCAGGTTTAGGCGGCGACTGATAAGGTGTGGCGTTGGATTAAGGCTGAGTTGATCGTATAACTTCATAGCGAAGTTGAGAAATTCCGAGGATGTCGGAAGTTCTGAAACAAGTGTTTCCAGTTCGTCGTCTGATATGGGCGATGGAAAGTGTGGTGACAATGGCTCGCGGTAGACTGTAATCTCCGCGGGGAGGCAACTATTATAGTCCGATGCCTTGCCTATCCAATCCAGGATTGTGGTGTCCCCAGAATGCGTGAGGACTTCTTGTAAGAGACGGCCGAGTGCCCACTGTTGCCCTTCGCCATACTCAACTGAAATGGAGACCTTGAATATGCCGAACAATGAGTAAGCAATGTCTTCTTGCTTCGTAGCATAGCGGGCTGAGGCAAGACGGAGCTTCTGCCGGACGTTTTCGGATCCAGGACACAATGAGAGAAGCTCTTTTGCATCAATCCTAGTCGCGCGCTCCATCTCTTGCATGATGATAGCGGATTCCTTGTGATTGAAAGCATCTTCGCGAGGGAGATAAGGTTTCCAGTCTTCGGTGTAGAATTGAATGACCTTGGATGCAAAAAATTCTTGGAGGGTCCATGCACGGGTATTCCATAGACTTTCCTCCAAAGCTCTAAGCTCCGAGTCAGATATTACACCCTCAAGGTGAACAATGGTGAGCGAGGATTTGTGATACCACCGAAACATCGAAGTGAGCGATTCTCGTAATGTTGCGCCATCCGTTTTGTTGATACAACAGGTATCGCTCCAAGCCCAGCGGTAACCTGCTTTTTGAACTATCTTGCAGAACATTATTAATTTCTTGAACTTGGATGATACTGCGAGGTCGTGTACTGATTCATGTAGGATATCGTGATAAAGAGGTTCATCCTTTCCCCACGTGTGGGAGAATGTAGCGTATCGGAAGTATTCTTGCACAGCCTGGTCGATACCAGCTCGTCGATTCGTAACACCATCGATGAAACGAGCCGTTTAAACTTTGAATCCGCTTCAAACGTGCGTATCCGCTCTTCTCCGTCACAGAGACGACCATTCTTGGTGTCGATGAGGACGAGCGGAAAGTCACGTTGGATGTGTCTGGCAGAGCTGCGGATGGCTGCGATCGTTTGTGACGGGTTCATGTAGTGACGACCAGGTGATTGTTTGAGCTCCAAAAGCATCTCATTGAGTGTTTCGATTGCTTCGTCGTAACGACCAGCACCATGCAGCGCTGCACGTTTCTCCTCATATCCCCAAGGGTAGGATGAATCAAGTAGAATTGCCTAAGACCCATGGCATTGGTTAATTTGCGGGACCAAAAATGAAAGCGCACATACAGCATTTGCATCTGTCAGTGCAGCTTCCCAATCGTCCATCGCCGCATGCACTCTGCTTCGCTTGATGAGCATGTCTGTCGATGAGGGCTCTAGGCTCAATGCCGAAGAATATTGGGCAACAGCGTCACGATGTGCGGCGGAATTCATGGCCATATCTCCTAGCTCGTTCAACTTATCCACACATTGCCTCCTGAAATCTGAGGGAAAACATCAATAACGGCTGCAGTGCGACACATGAAAGCATCCTTACTAATGACCCATTCCATCTCCTTTGAGTTCGTTTCCGTGCTGAGACCCATTTCAAGGAAGGTAGTTACCGCACCCCCCATGAGGCCCGCGGCGAACAGTACTTCGCATTTTTTCTGGTGGATGTCTGATCTGAGAGAATTAAAGTTCCATCCAGTTATCTTGGATAGATACTCAATATTTGTGCTGATGGCTGTGAGGTGGGACGTACCAGCGAGATAGTCAACAACTCTGGGAGCTGAGAGAATTCTCCAGGACCTAGTGCCGAAACTGCCGATGTCAAAAGCTGTATTGCACGATCATAATCGTGCGACTCGAACGCGGATGTCGCCAGGAAAACGGACATGTACGCCTGTGGATAGTATGAACGAATGTTTGCGACGAACAGTGGCACAACATGCTACCTGAATAACATCACAGTACACTAACTTGCTGGGAAGAGTCTTGATCAAGTCAGCTGCGCGGTCCATGGCATGGCGATGTTGTCCGATAACAAATAAGATGACCGACTGGATAGAAATGTAAGAGTCGCGGAACCTGGATACCATTCGTACGTCATGCATACCTTGATGAGTAGGAGACAATTTATTTCTTCTGCCCTGCAGTAACTGAAGGCAAGATCAAATGCTTGCATGGGATCTCCGTGTCTACCCTGACCGCAGAGTGCAAAACTCTTCGCGATGCATCCTATGACTGACGGCTGGGTATCAAACGACTGGAAATGGGTATATCTTAATTTCGCGTGGGAGAAAGCAGCATGATCAATTACCGCGTTGGCGCTGCCGAGTGCATCGTCCCACTTTTTCAAACGGGCCTGGATAAGCGCACGGTTGGCGAATGCATAGTGGGAGTCTCCGTTCCATGCAATGTCACGAGATAGTATTTCCAAGGCAGACTCCAGCTCTCCATGTAACCACAACTCTTGTATTACACCAGAGAGACGCATGAACTGTTCAAAGATGCAGAAACAATGATCAGTTTCATTTAAGCCCGACATTACAATGACAATGTTCTTACCAGACCGTTTTGGTGCTTAATCGAGAGAAAAGCCTATCAGTTGGTAGAATAGTCGAGAAAGGATATGTGCTTACACGGTCACCATCCTCCGGAATGCTACTAGAGAGATTCCAAATGGAAATCCTATCTTCTCCCCTGGTGACGAGATTGTGGCTGTTGGACGAGATAGCAATGGTACACCCACTATAGCCAAGTTCACGTGCGGTGGGGCTCCAGGTATGGGTTGTGTGATCCCACAAACACAAGATATGCTCGTCGAGGCCAGCTAAGGAGTTGCGATTGCGTGAAACGGCGAGGTGCGTTCTTGTGGCCACATCGCCGTTCCGGGGAAGGTCGAAAAGCATCGTCCCTGAAAGGGCATCAATCCACCGTTACGTTGATCGTGTTGATACAAAGATTCGGTCGTCGCACCACCAAACAAGGGATTCGGGGAAGAAGTCATGGACGGCGACGAGCAGCCCGCCGTTGTGACTATCCCAAATGCGCAAGCAATCATAGACGCCGACAGTAGCAAGGTGGTCTCCGTCAGGTGAAAATGCGATGCATTCCACGCGGTTACAGTGTTTCAACGGGCCAACGAGTCGCTGCCCTGTCGTGAGACTCCAGATACTTGCCGTACAGTTGCTTGATGCGCTGGCAAATCCTGTCGAGTCTGGTGACACATCCAATGCACTGACCCATTTCTCGTTAGCTTGTGTTGACTCGACGACCCTTTTTTGCGTCTTTGCGTCCCAAACCGTGGTTTTGCATCCCAACCCACCGCTTACGATCCATTTTCCGTCGCTGGAGACGACGACGACGAGAACTGAGCCGCCTGCATGCATCGTCGTTCCCATCTTCTTCCCATCGCTTACGTTCCATTGTTGAATCGACCCATCATTGCAGCCTGTCACTATGTAGGTCCCATCCGGTGAAAAAGCGACTGAATGAACCCCGTTATCGTGGAAGATTTCGAGTGGTTTCGAAGGATCTTGACAGAGTGGGTGATCAGCCAGAGCGTCGATGATGATGAGGATATTTACACACCAAATTGGGTCGACATCCTTCAACCACAATGCAACAAAGTGAGACGGTGAACGAATCCACTGGGGTGCAGAACCGAGGAAGGCGAACGAAAGAGACAAAGGATCGCATAGCCCCTTCGATGAGCGCCCATTAAATGCTCCTGTGAAGCGCTCAGTTCTTCGAATCAGACTTTCGGATTTCCCACCAATTATCTTATTTGAAGTGCCGAGAATAGTATCTTTTCGTCAAACTTTGAGGAAGAGGAGCCTCGAGCTGAGTGAGAGTTACTAATACGAAAATAATGTCCTGCATTCGTGAAGTATCCTAGTACACCGAGTACAGTCACAGTTCCCAGTCAGAGTAGACATAAACATCTGAATGGAAGTCGAACTCGGATGTTCGTTCGTTCGTTCGTTCGTTCTCTGGTTCGTGGGAACTTGCTCTGCCCTCCTTGTGAATTGAATAAACTATGGTATGCTTCAGTGCACCTAACAATTCCTTCTGGGCTGCAAACTTACCGGTTAAATTTGGTTGACGAAGAAAAACGTATGCAGGCGATCGCAGCTATTCGGAGCCTTCGGAGGACCGCACGAGGGATCCGTCACTCAAATGAGCCCTATAATAAATCTCAGATTTGGTTCGATCCCTTGGTTTGCCCGAACATATGTGACCCATGAAACCATTACCGAATTCCGCCACGACTGGCCGCTCCACAAATCGTCGCCAAGGCGAAACAAACAGCCTATGAGTGGCCGAAAAAGGTTCCTGCATGTAGAAGGTCATTCTGTCGCACCTGCAAAGACAGCTGTATCACATTATCGCTTCAAGACGACCTGCCACAGGCCATTCGAAAGAGTTTCTTACAGTAAAGCAAAGCGCGGGGAGTCTGAGTCCCAAAACTCCCATCTGGCTTTAAAATTAGTGGTGGTTTGGCGCAAGTTTGGCAGGCCCTACTGCCATAACCTCACTGCGAGTCCGCGGCAATCAGCCTTTGACTCCCATGTACTAGTGATTTAGTAGCCGCCATGTATCTTTGGAACGACACTTTAGAATATGTAACACGCTCACTTCCCCACGCAACAATTATAGTTCCGGATAAGTTATCTATACACATGCCCGGCATTCTTGACCTCCCGATGAACTCCCATAGATCACGGTTGAGCGCTGGCGCTGACATGGACACCTGACCAGGGTGGCATGTGCACCTCGGCCCACTCAGCGCTTGAGTGTGCTCCCCCTGCCATTCACGCACCCTGACAACCACCTCAGACGGTCTTCCGCAGACCGCGGTTATCCCTCGAACAACCTCTTCGATTCGTGCAACACCAGAGCAAGCATGACCTCTGGTACTCTGTTTCTCTTCATTACCATAGTCTTCTCGCTCTCTGAAGTGCGGGGGGCTCGCCCAAACATTTTTATCCCTGTCACGAATGCGACGTGCCAGCCCGAGTATGCATGGATGAATAACGTGGAGCAACAAAGCCCCTGTTTGACAGTCGCGTACGTGATCGCGGCATGCGCTGGGGATAGCAAGTCGCTCCATTTCTGTGATTTATGTGAAATGCTTATTTGTTCCCTGAAACGGGACAGCTTGGACACAACCCGCTCTGCCATCTGGGGACTCGTATAATTCGCCTAATGGTACGACGGCCACCCCTTGTTACTGGTATGACCTCTCGACTCTCGAGTTCGAGTCTCGATGCTTATTCCACGTTTGGTGTCACTACAGTTCCTGGTCTTCTTATAACCTTATGATGGCTTGCACACTTTGCCAGAACCCGGCATATATGAGCGATATTACAACGTGAGTGATTTCTCCGTTATTTTGGATCGCAGTTTAACGATTGCATTGGCAGTTGGCCCTCATTCTCTCAAAACTGTCCTTCGAATTATAAGGATGAGTGAGTATTCGCTTTGTTCCGCCGTGTCATGGCCCATGGGTCGTTTCTTACCACCAATCAGAACGTTCCCGCCTGGATATGTCCTCTTGGGTAATGCTTCAATACCTTACTGGGCCACCATCAACCGTATGAGTCACTATATATACTATGCCCACATTTCTAACATTTTCGTATAGCGACGAACTGGTCGTCCGAGTTGTTCAACGTAGAACAAGCAGGAGACTATGCCAACCAAAGTAAGTCACCCTTTCCTTATTCCCCACTAAGCTCCTCTCATTCACCCGCAGATGTATCTGACTATTGGCCGTCTACCTCGGGTCCAAATTCAAACTCGAACTCGAGTAGCTCAGGAAGTAGCGTTAACATTGGTGCCATCATCGGTGGCACCGTCGGTGGCGCTGTCTGTCTCTCGCTCATCCTCATCAGGTGTTACATTGTGTACAAACGTAGGCAGTATCGACGCCTACACAATGATGTTGACGGCGTAGTATCGTTTCCGCACACGGGCACGCCCATGACCAATACGCATGCGCGCTGGCCATCGGATCCGTCCACGGTCCTTGGGCCAATGCCGCCGGGCTCTCCTCGCCCTATATCGTACATGACCACGCAACCACAGGGAATGGATGTGGAGATGAGCGCACTCTCGCCCACATCGTACTCAGCCTTCCAAGCTATGCCCCCACCTCTTACAGAAACTACATCGTTTATGACCACTGGGAATGCTGCACAGCGCACTCGCGCGATTCCGATCGTCTAGATTTGTGTATGCCGTCGATCACAAGATAGTGTGTCATGTATTTCGCGATTCGTACTTTCAGGGAAGTCGCTTACAGCGGACGACACTGATTGCTAGCCATTCCCTATTTAGATTTTGAGAGCTTCTCTCCCCATGCCTATAGCATGCTACTCTTCTTTTCTTTTCCTGTATTTCTCCTCCCCCATTGGTATCCCAGCTAAATCATCTCTGTTTTCGGGTTCCGGTGACTGAAACGGAAGGAAAGACGTTCACTTCCCATGGTGTACAATCAACTTGAACGACGGGAGCATCCGTGGCCAAACCCGTTGCTCACCAATTATTTCACTCTCGGACATTAGCTACCTTGGCAATGTATTGCTACAGTTTGGATAATCACTATCCGTCGAAACTGTGACTTCATGCAATGACACGACCAACGTAGCGGACATCCAACGGCTGAATGGAGGCTCGACGAGGCGCTGGATCTTGGCAATGCATCATGCACGATGTGGTGCGTTTTCGAGAAACCGTTCCAAGTGGAAATCTACCAATATCATTAGATTGTGTGGGCCACTACGGCACATCATAAAACGCGTCCTTACACGCTCAACTGCCTGGCATCTGTGCGGTGCAGGAAACAGACTGCTACCGATCAATCGATCATTGGCCACCTGTTGGACAGCTGCCTCTTCTGGGCCTCCCCGGCCTACCATTTACCTAGGATTCTAATGGACTTTCCCCGTATCATGACCAAAAAGTGCCAGCCATAATCACCCAACGCCACTCTTTCAACGCTCATACGCCCTCGACTGTCCAATACACAACAACTTGGATATATCACACATTTTATAAGTACACTCCATCGATCATGATCACGTCCTTCCTTTCCCCCCTTACAACGGACTCGCCAACGTCACATTCGTCAAATACGCCATCGCTTCTGTACGATACGTATCCGTCGTCACCGCCTGCGTCACCAATGGACCATCCAAGAACTCGAACATCTTCTCGGTCGTCACGTCG
>JBBPQP010000391.1:0-27564 GCA_038092555.1 Boletus subgraveolens | reverse complement strand
TCCCAACGCATGAAACCATCGGACGATCTCAAACTTTATTCTATTCCTCCCTTGCCCTTCGACTGGACTCCACCTTGGGCTCTGATCGACCAGCTGAACGTATTCGCTGGGCAGGTCTATCTCAGAGACTATCAATCGTACCTCCGGCTATGTCGTTTCCTCGGCGTGCCCACGAAAGATTCGCCGGAGGATCCAGCACTCCGGTGGAATCTGTTCAAGATCCCTGGTAGTTTCGAAGAGAACGAAATCAGATTCTCAGGCTCACCACTTCCTTGCGTATGGGCGCTACTCGCCATTCGGAACAGAGGGCGGCCCTTCACACAGACGCATATGGGCAAAATTCTTCAAGGACAGCTACTAACAGAGAATGACTTTGAGCAGCCAACGCTGGCTGTGTCTGGTCGCAGCACTGCTACGCGCGACACGCAGACCCCACACGATCTTCCGTCACCTTCGGACATGGATTTGGATACACAAGAGGGCCCTGCGTCTTCAGTGTTGCTTCGACCGTCCAAGTAGCTTACATACGCGCCCGTAATATGATACTGCATGTAATGTCCAACAGAGCCCAGGAGCAATAAATTCAAACAGAGACGAAAGAAAAAGACATCCGAGTCCCAGTGAGCAGGATGCCCTCCCAATATTTACCGCCTCGTATCGCTTTCGACACCAACATGATCGCGCCAGCAGGGTCAATGGTACACACCGCCATCAGCCCAGAATCCAAAATCTTTCCTCCACCGTCCAATAGTCTCCCCGTTCTCCTTGTATGCTTCTCCTCCAATCACCATTCTAACCCGATCCTGAGACAGAAATCCCCGGGCTTCATCACTCCTCACCGTGTAACACTGCTGCTACCATACCATCTTTCCTTTCATTTGCTGGTCCGTCAAGGGCCCTTATCCGAGAATCAGGGCCATGTACAGTACGTGCATGGGACAGTAAAAGGATGCTATAGTGTGTGCAGCTTCGAGTCTGCGATCGAAGCTCTCGTTGGCAGGGGCTTACCGCTACCCCGAACGCCGCTCTCCCGATGCCGTCTACCTGAACTCCGAACTACAACTAGACGTATTCAGGGAGTGTGGCCACTGCCAGGGCGTGACCCCCCGACCGGTTGGTCTAGGGTAAAGGATGGGTGAGGCTTTGAAGGCGGGGGGGAGATTGGAGGATTCTTACTATCAGCATGACGAGCCAGTCTGGTGACCTCATGACGAGGTATGCCACCTGCCACCCACGGGCCACTTTGGCCAGCCGGGGTACCAGGATCCTTCTGGATACCCAGCAGCACTTTCTCGTTCCCGTACAATACAGTTCTGGAAAATATTTAAATGATGACAACCGTGGCGGAGAGAGCTGTGCTGAGTCAGCAGTGTCGTTTGCACTCTGGTTGGCCCAATGAAAGTTTTAGCCTACTCGCCGCATCACCGTGTCTGCTCGTCTGTCACTTCTTGTATTCACCTCGAACACACTATCTGTTCCGACCCCGACGACCATGGTCATCACAACATGCCTTTCGAGCGACCTCTCCGCGTTGATGACCGTGCTATCAACCATGATACCATCACATACTACTACCCGGTCCACAGACATGCCTACCATGACCCCGACTGCCACTATACTCATGGCCAGCACTCGTGCTTGCCAGAAACCACGACTATGATTGCCATTACCTGCGCGCAGTCCAGTTACAGACCCCCCAGTTCATGTCCAATGGCCCACCGCCCTGGTGGTGCAGGGATTCTCCCAGCAGGTCTCCTGGACAGTAGCCCAGATTCGTTTGCATTGTGCGTCCCATGTTTTCCCCCATTCCCCTCGCATGTTTATCCTCCTCCAAGCTTCCACTCTGCCCTGACATCGAGATAGATTGCCTCAAGCTCAACACTGCCTGATAGCGCCAATAATGCTGGATGGGTGAGTACTATATCGCGCCTGCGACGTTGATGACAATCCATCTCCAATCTGTGGCTATCGCTGCAAATGGTAACGAAAATGTGGTCGACGATGACGAACTTGATAAACGAAAATAAGGGAAGAAACGATAACGCTGAATAAATTTAAAATGGGTATACTATTATGTGTCTAAGCAAGGTCTTCGGCGGCAGCGCCGCCCCCTTGTGATTTGAAGAGTATGCAATGAATGTCCCATGTTGCGACAGGGCAATGCACGAGGACCCCATGGTATCGGGAACTGGCCGATGATCCTGGAGGATGCCTCGGCTTGTTTGATTTCACCTTCGGATGCGATGAAGAGCTGATCATTTGACCAGAGGAGACCCACACGCTCCATCACCGTCTTCCCCGCGCTCGCTCGCTCCCCGAGTACTCCTGGCTGTGTTCCCAACGAGGTATGTGACTCTCTTGATGCCCATTGTCCCTGCGCTGCCTTCCATGACCTGGCCAGGTTCGGCATTCACGACGACGCCCAGGGAAATATGGCGTTCGGGTTTTTTAGTTAGCTTTGACCTCGGTTGGGAGCATCACCCACTGTCGTGCGTCGGCTGCTGTGGTATTTTTTTTTCAACCTGAATGCAGGTGCTTCAGAAACGGGAGGATCATATCTTGTGCATTTCCAGGGTCCGATTTCCGATTGGTTTACAGCGCGTTTCTCGACATTCCAAATAACATGTGTCCGTTCTAATCTTGTCGCATATCATAAGCAAAACCCTTTCCCTGTTCATTCCTCGGAACCGTCGTTTATTGTGATTTGCAAAAATGTTGAGGTCATGGGAAGAAGTGAGCACTCGCGACGGTAGACCACCTTTCCAACTTTCGATTTATTCTGAACGAACCGCTGCTTGGATCGTCAAGTCGCTACAACAAGACATGCTTCCCTGTTCGCCCCCGAGGCGCATCCATCAAAAGGATAGCGAAACCACGAAAATTAGAACATCTGGTCAATATCCCCTTCCTATAGCTAGCAACATTTTCGATTTTTTGTGAGCGTACAGCCGTTATCGATCCGGAGCACTTTGAGGCCACTCAGCACATACAAGAAGAGGTGGAGCATACTTTTTAAGAGGAGAATCATTCTTTCATCGGTGCTGCACTCAATTACCTGTGTTTCTATGATGACACCCTTCAATGGATAATTTTTGAGTACGTTTAGAGCCTGGCCTTGAAAGTTGACAACGTTGAAGGTTGGCGTGCTGACGGAAACCTTCGAAGTTCGGGAACATCTCATCGACCCAACATTTTTGCAAACTGCAATAAATATTACCCTAATATTAAGCTTCCACCAGTTCGATAAGATACGCCCATACAATCGCTCCTCATACTCTACTTCATCAGCCATCATCGCCATGTTACAAAAATCAAATGGTGGTAGATCTCATCGCGTAAGGACCACAGGTAACCTTCAACAATCCATGCGAGCCAACTATGGGGAGCACGGTGTAGACAATGTACGGCGATAAGCCTTTTTCGCGTCACCGAACCCGTTCTCACCGCCCCGAACCAAGCACAGTATTATAAGCAGGTTCGGACTCGCGCGACTCCGAGGAAATCTCGCCAATAAACCCGAGCTGAATCTAGCATCAACTAAAGGTTGGCGCGTCTTATCGGAACCCGCACTTCCCCGGCGTCCGTGCGTGCGTGTTTACCTGGCTGGAAAGGTCAGTGAAGAAGTGTTATCATGCAGACGTGAACGACGGTCGTCGACTTTAGGTGGTGGGCTCACGAGAAAAGCGCTGTTGGGTCCAGATCACCCCTCGTCTTTGACATGGCCTGCGGTGCGTCTCCATCGCACCTCTTAAATAGTTGGTTGGACTCGGACTCGGAATTTCACCTCAATCAGGCAGGTAACGAATTTTCCTTTTATTCGCTATCAGGGAAACTCATGGGACATCCAATCACTAATGAAGTGGGGAAGTCACTGTGGCGGCTTACGAATGGTGGAAACGCGGCGTCTCAGGAATTCCACAGAGCAAAAAGGGAATCACACACCTACCACCCCAAAGGTGTGATACTTTGTCAACTAAAATCGACGGGCTTGAAGGGGAGCCGTCAAACCTCATCATAAAGCGGGTACCAGATGACTTGTTGATTACAGCAGCAGATCCCGTGAGCACATGCCAGCTGAGGAATCCATGACGGAAAATCGCTGATGCAGAACTGCAGTACACCCAGACGGCCTACACGGAACGCACCACATTACCTTGCGCATCGCTTACTTTTCGAGACATCTCGCAAGGCTTGCTCCCCCCCGTAGTATCGAATGCGACCTCTGTTGGGGTTAGCCTTGAAAGCAATGTAGACTCGTCGATCGATAGAATCGACATGGTTGTCTGTTCCTTCGCGCTGCATCTGGTCGAGTCTTCGTCCGAACTGTTCGCTCTTCTTAGAGAGCTGAGCACAAAGGCCCTTTGGCTTGTGGTGCTGGCGCCGCACAAGAAACCAGAGGTACGTTACCTTTTCGTTCCTGGCCTCCGCTTGGATTCAGCCTTTCTATCGTAGATAAAAGAAGGTTGGGGTTGGGTGAAATGGGACAGTGAAAGTTGGAGCGAGTGTAGCATGCACGATCGCAGGGGATTTATACTTGAAAGGCGAGTTCAATCTAATGAGATTCCTCTCACATGGCGAACATGTCCTTTTCAGAGTTCACTGTCGAGTGTATCGCAGCACGAATATACTTGACTCAGGGCATGAGGTTGCGGAAAGGGGTGAAGAGTCGCTGCAAGGTGAAACAATGCACAACTAACTGCGAGCTACGAAGAGATGTTTTGCCCAGAGCATTAATGATATATCAATTTGTAAATAAGCTACGCGTTAAAAGCGTTATGACTCCACCAACCGCAGCGCCTCCAGCAACGAGCATAAGCTCGCGACCCGGTATAACGCCAAGATCTGGGTAAGAGTATACCCAAGACCACAGCGATGGAGGGGGAAGAACCACAGGTGTCTCCTCTGGAGATGTCTCCTTGGAAGTTATCGCTGTAGCGAAGGCGCCTTGACGAGCCTCTGTAAACACTTGGGTTATCAGCTCAGTTAGAAGCTCCTCGTGCCCTGTCAGCCGCTCATCTACTCGAGCTGCACTGGCATTCATCAAGGCCTTGGTCTCCGCACCCATCTCCTCCACCTTTTTCTCGAACGTCTGTGCCAACTTCTTCCTTTTCCACGGCTCCACGACGATAATCGCCATGATAAACACCACCAAGTTGACCCCAAGCGCTGCCAAAGTCCCATACGTCGAAGCCCTGCGAATCTTGTCGCTCCAGACCTGTTCCTCATGGTATCGCGCCAATATAGCTTTCATCAACTCGCTAAACTCTCGATCTGCCGCATCCTCTGACTCTGCTACGCATGCTTTCGCCCGGGCTTCCCCTTGTTCAAAGGAGTGGTCTGAACGAACGAGCGAAGTGAAATTACTGACGTCGGTGTCGGTCCAGCTAGACTTGCGCTGGAGAAGGTCGTTCACCTGTCGTTGAGATACGGAACGCTGGCGAACTGCGTCGTCATAGGCTGTCTTGGCTTCCCTGGCTGCCTTTCGCGTAGCCTGGATTCGAGCCTCTTGGACATGATATACGTTAGTCTCCCATCAGAAGATAGTCGAGCGTCGAAAGCACTTTACCTTGTGTGACGACCTGTCTCTTCAGAGCTTCGATTTCTTCGTATCCCGTCACTCGATTGAGATGTGGGCCAAGTTGTGAAAACGCATCCGTCGCCTTCTTCGAGAACTCGTCCGCACGTCGTCGTAGAGACGAGCTTGTGAGAACACCCCACTCCTTGAGACGGCTCCGAAGGGCCTCGACGTCGATCGGAGGTGGAGAGCTTAGAGAGCTTTGCGCTCGGGTCTGTCCAGGAACGGGACCTGCAGTACGTGCCTCAGCCGTCGAGGTGTTTTCCGAGGTTGGAGGAGGTGTGTGGTTGTCGCGAGCACTCGTCTCGGTGACTCTGGCGCCATGAGCCGAATATGCCCGCTGCGAGCGCCGACCCGAACGAGACAAGGCTCGAAATGTGGTAGTCCTATCTGTGCCCCTGGTCCGCAACATGGCGGGGATTAGAACACTGCCAGTCGAAGCCGTGGAACACCTCGGAGCCAACTGGTTACTGTAGAACCGGAATCGGGACCGGTTAGGGTTGGTAGACCGTTCTATGAGGCAAGCTAATGCGGATTCTCATATTCAACTACCACACGCCAGCGAAACATCGAGTGGAGCTTTCAGTGAGATAATATAAGTGCGGTGCATGTACTTAATAAATTCCATATCCAGGAGCGTCATGAACATGTCGTTTACAGTGCGCGCAGTCCCCACGAAACGAGATCAAGACACCTAACTCCAAACATCCAACAGCATCCGTGACCGTTCCTTGAGCAATTTGATCTCTGCAGCGCCTTCCACTTCCGCACTCCCTCCCTTGGCCTCGCCAAGGATTCGCATCAGTACTTCCTCCACAGCCTTGCTCATCGCCTTTGCGTCACCGCAAATGTAGATGTATCCTTTGCCAACAAGGATGGCATCCGCGATGTTCTTCCGGTCTTCCCACATAAGGTCTTGCACGTATATCTTACTCCCGTCTGGTTTGTAAGGAGGCTCACGGGAGAAAGCACAGTGGATCTTGAATTTCCCCTTGAGGTCCTCTGT
Organism: Boletus subgraveolens; assembly: GCA_038092555.1. Taxonomy (NCBI): domain Eukaryota; kingdom Fungi; phylum Basidiomycota; class Agaricomycetes; order Boletales; family Boletaceae; genus Boletus; species Boletus subgraveolens. The sequence continues at coordinate 20,983 of JBBPQP010000391.1, read as the reverse complement.
ATACTTGGGCCATTCCTCGGCATACAAGAAGTCCTCGGTGGACTTGCGGCAGCCGTAGAAGAGTGAGATAGTGCCCCAGTCATTGAGCGCGTCTGGTCCGTTTTTCTCAATCGTTCGTCTAGCAAGAGCAACACGTTCTTGTACAAAACCGCGGAACGGAGCAACACCCTGTCATTTCATCAGAAAATAACTCCAGTATCATGCATTCCACAATACTCACAGTGCCAGGACCAACCATGATAACGGGTGTCTTCGGGTTGGTGGGTAGACGGAATGTCGAACGGCGCACATGAATAGGGACCTTGTAAATAACATTGTCCTTGTAAGCACCGCGGGGTCCTTCAATAGCGTAGGAGGGCAGGGATGTGATAGCCTCCCCATTTGCGGCGTGTTTGACGTTCAACAAGAAATTCGTACCAACACCATAGACAGAACGAGCTGAAGAGAGAGTATTGGGGATAGAGTCATACTTGAGTACTACAGCAGTGACATGAATCGCGGTAGCGTGGAGCTTGGGGCTGGAAGAAATGGAGTAGTAGCGAGGCTGCAGGCGGGGGATAGAGGAAATGATAATGTCAAAGGGAATAGACCATGCTGTGGTGTTGTCAGGGGTAGGGGGGACCGAAATGTCGTTTCCAGCAGCGAGCTGAAGCACCTCTGCGAGCTTGAAGCATCCGTTTGTGACAACTGCGGCGTATTCTTCCTTGTCACTGCTCAACTTTTTGAGGAAAGCCTCAGCGTCGGAAGATGGTGCAAATTTCGAGAAGACTCCAAGCACTTGACGGCCCGCAACCGCACTTATATCGATGTAGTGGCGAAGCACCGTGCTGTAAGTGGTAGGAACAGGGAAGGGGACTTTGGCCAGAGCTGGATCGAGGGAATCAATATTAACCACGGTATCTTTCTTGTGTCCGAGCCCAAGCACACAAAGCAAGCGGTCTACCTCGACGTCAGGATTGGATGGCCAGACACCGACGTGATCACCATGTTGGTAAGTTACTCCAGAGCCTTCTATGTCGAATTCCATGTGCACGCAGTTGCGACCCGCACCAACATTGAAAAGCTCGCGAGATATCGCAACGGGGGATGCGTAAGGGTTCTTGGCATCATGAATGCCCTTCGTCTTAGTCAGAGCGCGAACCGAAAATTCACCTAGCGAACAATCAAGTATTCTGGATATGAGTAAGAGTTGAGAAGCGTACCGAGGTAAACCTTCTCTGCGGGATGCGAATCTAGTTCTGTCACCGAAAAGTCGGGGGTATCTCCACCCTGTCCCTCTTCAACACCCATTGTCTCAGCAAATGCATCCCACATGCCATCCTTCCATGCAAGGTAATCCTCTTCCATGCTCTTGTCGTCGTCGCCCTCGCCACGTTCGCCGATTCGAATGGCGCCCATCTTCGTCAACTCGGCGTCGACATTACGACCGATAGCGTTATAATGCTCGTAAGTTTTGTTACCGAGAGCGAACACGACATACTTGAGGCCTTCTAGCTTGTGTTCACCATTGGTGAACTCGAAGGACTGGTCTGACAAGTTCTGCATGATTTGCACTGCGTTGTCTGTTGGCTCGCCCTCTCCGTAGGTAGCCATGACAAAGAAGACACAAGAATCCTCTGGGACTTTGTCGAGGTTCTCGAAGTCATACTCCTCGGGGTCGCAAACCAGGGACGAAATACCGAACTTGGATTTTGCCTCCTTGGCCAGGCGAATGGCATACTCTTCAGCGGTACCAGTTTGCGAGCCGTAAAAGATAACAATGCGCTTTTTCTAAAATACAATCAAGTCAATTGAGAGGTCAAGAGGGAGGTAGAAAAACGAGTCATACCCCCTCTTTCATTTTAGCAACAAAGTCCCTTGGGTTGCTGTGTCCATTCAGGGCTTTTGTTGGAGCAGCCGGGGCAACCTTTTGCTTTGAGGAGAAGATTTGATCGCGGAAGAGATAAGCACCAGCAAGGACGACACCGAGTGTGACGACTGCGACGTCGGAGGAGGACGGGATGGCCATTGTGAGCGGTACTGGCAGAACCAGAAGAGCCTATTGACAGAAAGAAGAAGCCGAGTGGAGGGCCTACAGAGGGATTCCTTCCCCGAGAAGAGACTCTAAAAAGAACAAAGAAGACAAGAGCAGAGTCACCACTGCGGCAGTTGGACGTGGCAGTTTCCCACGCAATTATTTTCGGTCTGAATTATTCGAATGCGGTTAAGGATAAAATAACTTTGAGCGAGGATAGCCCAGTAGAGTGGAGGATCGGAAAGAGAGAGGTGACACGTTGCGTAGTGGTACGACTGCACCTTACTATTTATAACCGTAGACCACCGGGGACTTCGGAGTGGGCGGTGATCCGAACATAGGTTACCAACACCCAGCCACTCTAAGTTACTCATCGCGCCCTTCGTCGTCGGCGACGCTACCATCCGATCGGCCGCGATTGGCAAATTGCGTCTTGCACATCCCCACTAACATTAAAGAATGGTGCGACTCCTGGATTCCCCGTTTGGCTATATCATGTGGCATTGGTCGTGTTTTATTCACACACCAGTTTCACCCGCTGAAATCCCGATGTGGTAGTAAGGTGGATCATCGTGTATTATATATGGGCTGATACCAGTACAGTTATCTCAGGAGAGTTCGGCACAGCGCACAGCAAACACTGGTGTTGAAAAAAATAGTAGAGAAGGATTTCCGCGGATCGGTGCGGTATTCTTCCACTCATTTTTGGTTCATGGGAACGAATATGGTTTGGTTGGGACAGGGGATCTGCCTGTTCTAATTCGCTTGTGTGTAGTTCCCGAAGGTACCTATCATACTGAGTGAACTGCAATGACATGAAGCAACGACGACGATGGATTTCACTTACATAACAGATAAGTAAGTCGGTGAACCTAGTAGATCATAATAACACATACTTTACCCCGTCAAGCAAGGCTTTTGCCAATGCAGGATGACCAAAAGAGTCGGATTTGCCTTGACAGCCCGCAAGATAGTGATTTAACCACGGTACCGTCCTGAGGTCAATCAGTAAAATTATTCTGGGAAGTCTGGCCCATTTCCACCAGCTCGATGAGATCAAATCAATCAAGAACGACCAATCGGTTAACGGATCGCGGCCAGGTTTGTTCCCATCTACAGTGGATCTTTCACCCTGAAGGTATTATCGTTGAGGAGGATCTCGTACTTATTGCTAAATGGGCGATACAGGTCAGAGCTTGACAATCCGAGTTGGGAGGGAAATACGGACTCATCTGAAAATTTAGATACACTGTCAACATTTGAAACTCATCGGACTTTATTCCGGCACCAGCACCTGACGACCTTACATCTCCCTAGAACACCTTGAATATGATCCGGGAATCAATGACGGCGTGGAGGAGGGTCCAGGGTAAGCCGCATGATGAGAAATATCAACGTTGGTGCTGGGTAGAGAACACCGAGGATTGAATATTGAATATCAAAGTCGGGTCACGAGGTTGGAACCCTAACCTAAGACGAGGGTTACGGATATACTGACACGTAGACAGTTTACGTAGTAAACGACGTCAATTCAACTGACCAAAGTCCCACCTTGAGCACTTGAGCACTCACTTGGAGCCGTTCCCGCCAAAAGTATTTACAATGCCCCTACTAAGGTCAGTCTTCATCACCTTTCCATCGTCGTCCTGTCCTTGACATAAATATCTAGACTCGGTCTATGTACAACAGGCGTGTACGCCATGTTCCTCGTGAGTCCTATCCAGTCCCAGAGGAATCCAACTGACCGCAAACCACGACCAGCTTTGGGCAATTGCGCAAGAGCGACGTATGAGTAACATTTGTTGTCTCAAGCTCTAAAACTGATTCCACTCGTATAGTGTCAGTCCCATTCCAGTCTATTGATGGGCAATCCACCCACAAGTTCAAGTCGGCATTATTTATTGGGACATGCCAGAGCTTCCTCAGTTCTCTGTCCGCTCTCTGTTACATCTATATGCGCGGAAAACCAGGATGTTCCCTTTCTTCCTTGCTTGGTCTCGACGTCCCTACCCACAGGCAGTCTAACGGATCTTCTAGAGCAAACGGAGCCCCGAATACGAATGCATTCATTAATGGACACTCTCAGGAATCTAGACCGGGACATTCGTCTACTGTGGATGGTCACTCTTACCGTAAACGCCTCCTCCTCAGTTACCTTCAATGTTCCGGCTTCATTGCCCTTGCGGCTCCGTTTGGCTTCGCCGCGCTCTCGTATATCACATACCCTACCATGGTGCTCGGAAAGTCATGCAAGCTCGTTCCCGTCATGCTCATGAACTTCCTTCTCTATCGACGCAAATTTGCCCCTCACAAGTATCTCGTAGTTGCGTTGGTTACAACCGGTATCAGCGTGTTCATGTTCTTCGGAAACGAGAAGCCTTCCAAGGCCACGTCTAACAAGACCTCTGACGGAGCGCAGTCCCCATACCTCCAGCTCATCGGCATCGGCTATCTCCTCATCAACCTTGTCCTTGACGGCGCCGTCAACTCAACACAGGATGAGATTTTCTCGAAGCACAAAGTTTCAGGCCAGCAAATGATGTTCTGGATCAACGCATTCTGTACGGTGCTGACTACAGCCCTTGGGACGCTCCCGTTACCCTATATCCCCGTCCTCCACCCCTCATCTGGTGCACAGAGCGAGTTTTCCAGCGCATTGGAATTCATAAAGTCACACCCTTCGGTCGTCGTACCACTCATTCAATTTTCACTCACGGGTGCGCTTGGTCAACTGTTTATTTTCGAGACACTTCAACACTTTGGATCGTTGACTTTAGTGTCAGTATTAGTATCCCATTTGTTCTTCCCGGTCGACGTATCTCATTTCGTTTGCAGGACGATCACTCTTACCCGGAAGATGTTCACCATGATCTTATCAGTAGTGGTGTATAATCATAAGCTGACAATGGGCCAGTGGCTCGGAGCAGCTATCGTGTTTGCAGGAATATCAATAGAGGCCTTTGTAAAACGCAAAGGTATTGTACTCGCCAGTTTACTAGTGGACAAACACTTATGGTCATCGCAGATGTGCATGCGAAGCAGGTTGTGCTGGAAAAAGAAAAAGCCAAGATCAAGTCGTTGTAGTCACCATTTTCATCGCACAACGTATACCCACTTAGCAACCCAAGAATATCTACACACGGGTAAACAACCCGACTCATTTATACAGTATAATTATCCCAGAGAATAATGCAGTGAAGGGGTCGTGATGTTGCGATGGTCATGGTTCTGTCGCCATCATCCTATCATCGCCATCTTCATTATCACTATCGACAAGCACCCTTTTGCGGTCTTCTATCCTGTGAGAATTGTTTTAGAGTGTGCAAGGCCGAGAGCAGGGTAAAATAACCTCGAATCCTCTTCTTCATCGTCCCTCTTCCTACGAGACACTACTCTTTGCATCGGTACTGCGGGAAAATTGGCAACCGCAGCTTTGGCCTTGTATATAGATTCGTATTCCTACACAGGTAATTGAAAGAAGTGAGAATCAGTGACGACAACACTACTTTTTCAGCTAGGAAGTTGTGTACTTTGATCTGCGTCAAAAAACCGCCGTTTGGCGATATACAGTACCGACGATTCTGTACCAGATGGAGAGCATCTTCCCAAGACAGCTGACAATGCCGCATGACGAACATGACCACAAACGCAGGGGATAATGAAATGCCACCTATCACACACATGATTATAACAATGGATAGGGAATACAGGGGTTCATGACAGAATTGGCGCACCATTACAATGCACGAGGACTTTGCCACCTTGGGTCAGAGCCTGTTGAATAAACTGATCCGCTCTACGTAAGATCGGTTCAGCTCTCGGACACGAAGAACCTCAAAGCAACCTACTCCGGGAATAGTCTGATGACATTTTGTTCTTCGTTGTCCTCCACGTCCAATACCAAGTATTTGAAGTGATCAGGAAAGCGAGGCCTGACAGAGAAAGCCTCTTTCTGATCTCTTATGCAGACACTGTGAAATCGTCATTGAACATCTTTTTAACCTCCCCTTGCACGGTGGTAACTGAGAGCCTCGAGTCCCCAAGTTTCAAGCAGCGATGCTAAGAGTTGGACACCGACAAATATCCATGACTTACATATGAGTGACACCGAGAGATTTTAACGTTTCGAGCGATTTCGAAGCTTGGAACGGGCCAAGTAAAAGACCAGGCAGTATTTCTTGACACTCCCGTCTCATCTCGTACCTGGACCATTGTTAGCCGTGGCACGACCCATGCCGCGCTTGGTGACTTGGCAAAAGAAGACTCGCCTCCATTCCACATCACCCGGACCTTGCACAAGATTCCTCAAGGCCTCGTCGCTGAGATTGAGCGCAGCCATGGGTCGAAGGAAGGAAGGGAAAATGAAAGGGAATGAATGACCGCCACTGGATTAATGGAGGGTACTATAGTAATCGACCGGAAGTATTTGTTCGGAGTTCGGAGGTGGTTTCGACATGGAACAAGACGACGAAATACCGTGCGTTTGGCCCGATCTGTTTGATCTCGGGAGCCCTGGCGACTTACCATACAGCACAGGACGCTCATTGACCACGATGCACTACCTACCGAGCTACCGACAGTATTACCGGAATCACGGCGGATCCCATGCACTATAATCACAGGCTTCCTCGGCGCCGGGAAGTCGACACTGTTGAGGTAAGTGTGCTTACTGTTTCATAACTCCGGATGCACCACTGACGACACGCAGGCGCATACTTACTGAGCGACATGGGTATCGCATCGCAGTAATCATGAACGAGTTTGGGGACACAGCTGTAGGTACCGTGGTTGCGTTTCGAGTTTAAACACTCACCAAGAAGCAGAATATCGAAGGTTAGTTATACAGGTGGCTACGTCCCTACTGTACATTCACCTCCCTTGACTAGCCAAGGCAATCAATGTTACCTCTAGCGAGGACCCAATGGCGGAAAGATCAGAGGAATTTCTTGAATTAGCAAACGGGTGCCTATGCTGCAGTATCAAAGATGCAGGCATCGCTGCTATCGAGAAATTGATGGAACGGAAGGGTGCATTTGACCATATCATACTCGAGACCACCGGACTTGCTGACCCCGGTGAGAATCATCACCATCATCCACGCTGCAAATCCAGTTGAGCCCCGATAAAAACAGGTCCTATTGCGTCTATGTTTTGGCTAAACGAAGAATACTCCGTGGGGCTTAGCAAGCAAATATCCCTCGATGGTGTGGTCTGCGTGGTAGACGCAGCTTTTGGCCAGCAGGTAACGACGAGCATAGATTCATGGCAAGCTTGACTTCTGATCTAATAGCCAATCAGCAAATGGAGGAAGACCATTCAGTTGATGGTATTGGCGAGAGCCTCAGGTGTGCTAGTTTTTACGATGACCATACCTATCCTAACATTTCCGGGGCATAGACAAATAGCGTGCTCGGATGTGATCCTTCTAAACAAGGTCGATCTCGTATCGGACGACAAACTAACTGTAACAGAGGAAATGATTCACAAGGTCAATCCGTCAGCACCCATTCACCGGACAAGACAAGCAAATGTCGATCTAGCCTACATCATCAACATCGATGCCTACGCGGGAGCCAAACAACTACAAAACCCCACCTCTCAACCTCACCAATGTGGTGATGCTCCCGAGGGCTGTCATGACCACACTCACCAGAGTTCCGCCACGCACTATGAACTCCGTGGAATATCTAGCCTTCAGTTGTCCATCCCTCCTCTGACACCCAGCCAGCTCACCGGACTTGAACATTGGATTCAAGAACTGCTTTGGCGACATGATGACCCCACGGGCGGGGACCGCAAGGACTACAACATTGATCTCAGGGTGCTACGTTGCAAGGGACTATTCATCCTGCAGACGGGCGAAGAATTCATGCTTCAGGGAGTACAGAACATGTACGAGATTACGCCGGTGAAAGCACAGGACGTGGTTGGAATTCCCGACGCTGGAAAGCTGGTCTTGATCGGGAAGGGGCTAGATGACACCCTGAGGGAGAGCTTAGAAGCAGTGTTACGATCGTGAACGGCTATGGGGGTACGTGGTGAGTACAACACGCTGGTGTGAACTTGGCAACCAGCTTTTGAGAACTCATTCAGCGACTCGTTGCACTAACATGTGTTTGAATAGAGTTGTGCTTGCTATGCAACAATAGTGGTACATTCTCATCAAGAGTAGCCAGGCGAAGTACTTAGTTTACTATTGGGATGGTACATGGTAACTTACCACCTGAACTCTGATTATTATGTAATTGCGGGGTCGGCAGGCGCGGACCCGAGATCCGAGTCATTTACTCGACCAAGATAAGTACCTCGGCAGTTTGCATGGTGCACGGAAGCACCGTTGGAAGGATCGAACTAGATAATACCCCGATGACGAGCAGCCAGCCAAGTCTCGTGGCCCCCGACCCGGTTAACGTCAGGATCATCACAACCCTTGGCCACGTAGACCATGGAAAGACCACGCTCATGGATGCACTTCTAGCAGCAAATAACATCATATCGCCCAAGATGGCCGGAAAGCTGCGGTATCTGGATAGTCGCGAAGATGAGATTGAGCGCGGCATCACGATGGAAAGCAGTGCTGTTTCGCTCAAGTTCCAAGCCAAAGAATGCGATGATGGTATGCATACAGTCCGACGAAAGGAAAGTATCGTGACAGGCATCCACAGGAACCCCTCCGAAAACTTATATGATTAACATGATTGATACCCCAGGGCACGTAGATTTCTCTACCGAAGTGTCTACCGCATCCCGGTTATGTGACGGAGCGCTAGTGTTAGTGGATGTGGTCGAGGGGGTTTGCACGCAAGTGAGTTCCCCTTCCTGCAAACTAGAACCCTTCACCCAGAAATCTCCCACAGACTATCACTGTGCTCAGACAAGCATGGCAGGACAGTTTACGCCCGATCCTCGTAATCAATAAGTTGGACAGGCTGATCACTGAGCTGAAGCTTGCTCCGATCGAGGCATATCACCACCTTGCGCGGCTTATCGAACAAGTCAACGTAGTGATGGGTGAATTTTTTGCCGGTGAACGCATGGAGGACGATCTACGCTGGAGGGAAGAACGGGACCGCCGAATTGCTGCGAAGAAGGATCAATACGCAGATGAGGGAGAGGCTACAGCAAATGAGGAGGATATCTTCAAAGAGAAAGATGATGAAGACATATATTTTGCACCGGAACGTGGAAATGTTGTTTTTGCATCTGCCATAGATGGGTGGGGCTTCCGTGTGGGGAAGTTCGCTCAGCTCTACTCCGCCAAGCTTGGATTCAAGGAAGCCAACCTGCGACGAGTCTTGTGGGGAGATTTTTACTTGGATCCGAAGACGAAAAGAGTCATCAGTTACAAGCATCTGCGAGGACGCTCTTTGAAGCCTCTTTTCGTGCATTTTGTGTTGGAAAACCTTTGGGCAGTCTACGATGCTGTCGTTTTAAACCCGTCAGTATCTAACTTTTTGAGACAAGCGATGTTTGACATGGTTGTAGGAATGCTGAAAAAGTGGCCAAGATTGTATCCACGCTGAATCTGAAACTTCTACCTCGTGATCTCCGTTCGAAAGATAGTCGACAACTGCTCTCCCTCATCTTCAACCAATGGTTATCACTTTCGACTTGTGTAATTCAAAGTGTTATCGACATCGTCCCTTCACCTTCTGCTGCCCAAGCAGTTCGCCTACCTCGGATGCTGTATCCGAACATCTTCGATCAAGAAATTCGACCCAAGAATAAATTAGAGCAGGATCTCTACTCTTCCAGCTCGGGAGCTGGCGCATATATCACGGCATATGTCAGCAAGATGTTTGCCGTTCCCAGGAAAGAACTGCCTGAGAACAAGGTCAGACCCCTTACAGCAGAGGAACTGCGCATGCGAGGAAGAACGGCTAGAGAGGCGCGCAAGGAGGGAGCGCCAAGTGATTTGGGTGGTATAGCGATCGCCGAGGCCCCTGAAGACACCGCTGGCACTCAGGAAACACTCCCCGTGGTGGATGACGAGACCCTTCTTGGCTTCGCTCGCCTGTACTCTGGGACCATCAAGGTTGGCACAAAAATATATTGCGTCTTACCCAAATACAGCGTCACATTGTCGCCTGATTACCCTGCGAATGCTAACAACCTTGTGGTCGCAGAAGTAGAGGGTCTGTACGTCATGATGGGGCGTGAGTTACAGCCCGTCGCTAGCGTCAGAGCTGGAAACACCTTTGCGATCAGGGGGTTGGAGGGAAAAGTCTGGAGAAACGCGACTCTCTGTTCTCCCGGAGAAGCTGGGATTCTTCAAGATGGTAGTCCTCAACAGGATCAGGAGTGTCTCATCAATCTCGGGGGCGCCAATCGAATGGTATTGTCCTTGGCGTGTCATCTCCGTCTACCCGCCCTCTAAATTCGTGCGTTCTAGACACCCCCAATCGTACGCGTCGTGCTGGAGCCAGAAAATCTTGCTGACATGCCGAAGTTGGTAACTGGGCTTTCCATGTTGGCACAGGCAGATCCATGTGTGGAGATCTTCCAGCAGCAAACCGGCGAGCATGTCATTCTCACCGCCGGGGAATTGCACTTAGAGGTGCGCTTGTCCCTTGTGTTCATTTCCTGCCTTCACATATACAATAATTCCTATAGAGGTGTCTGAAGGACCTGCGTGAGCGTTTTGCGAGGGTGGGGATTCAGGCTTCTAAGCCCATTGTCCCCTTCCGTGAGACCGCCATAAAGGCCCCTGGTAAGTCCCTGACAGGCCCTTGCGCTCATGCCTGTTACCAAACTCTTCCAGATATGGCATTTCCTAAGACACCCAATGCCGTTCGCGGGACCATGAAAGGAGGAAGTTCCCAAAATATCGTTACCTTCACTCTCCGGTCGACACCTTTGCCGGAGAACATTCTCCTTTTTATTCAACAAAATCTGTCAACACTTAGATCATTGTTACAAGAACGGAAGTCTACAGATCGGAATGCTCCCGACGGGGATAATAATGCCGTTACCGAGGCGGACCGTCCTGAGATACAGGGAAACCTAGTGCATGTTCCAAGTGTCAAACCAGAGCAGTTCTGGGTTGCCTTGAAAGAGAAGTGTACCGAAGCAGGAGGCGAATGGGCGAATATTGATGATCGAATTTGGGCATTTGGTCCTCAGGGCGCTGGAGGTTGCCTTCTAATTGATGCCCGTAAAGATGTTATTCCCACATCGTGCGTTACTTTCATGATCTTGCGGCATAATGTGGTAATTTTTCTCGTAGGTTGAAACAACGCTTGATACCGGATCAAATTCTAGATGTCTCCCGTATGGGGAATGGGTTGCAGAGATATTCTGACTTCATCGGTCATATTGAGACAGGATTTCAGCTTGCAACTTTTCAGGGTCCGCTGTGTGCGGAGCCTGTTGAAGGAATTGCTTACTTCATCGAGGACATTCATGTCGATGCTGAAGGTTTGGAAAAGGAGATCGGTAAGTTCTTATTCTGGATGAGGTGAAAACGGTTACTTATGGGGATTTCGAATAGCCCAGAATAGATTAACGCAAGTGACGGGATCAGTGATATCAGCCGTGAGAGATGCCTGCAGGAATGCCCTGCTGGACTGGTCGCCAAGGCTTAAGTTGGCAATGTACTCGTGTGATATCCAAGCATCTAGTAAGTTACCAACACCCCCTTCGATGCTGATTCATCTACCGTTGTTCACTCTCAGCGGATGTCCTTGGGAAAGTGTACGGCGTGGTAGCGAAGCGACGTGGCCGAATTGTAGGCGAGGAGATGAAAGAGCGAACGTCCTATTTTACCGTCTCCGCATTGCTGCCTGTGGTGGAAAGCTTTGGCTTTGCAGATGGTACGCGAATTTCTGACTCAATGTACCTGTGTAATTGACGGGGATCCAAGATATAAGAAAAAGAACATCCGGTGCAGCAAGTCCCCAACTGATTTTTAGCGGGTAAGTCATGATTGATGTAATCCATGTGAGTTCAGCACTGAATGGAGGCGGATAGTTACGAAATGCTCGATCAGGATCCATTTTGGGTCCCCACGACAGAGGAGGAACTAGAAGATCTCGGTGAGAAAGCAGACCGGTCGAACGTAGCCAAAGAATATATGGATGCCGTACGAGAGCGCAAGGGAATGTTTGTCGACAGAAAGATCGTGCAGTTCGCGGAGAAGCAGAGGACGCTGAAGCGGTAATGACCAGGATTCAACATGCACAACTTTTACCGTTTCTCGAATAACCCTACAACAACACAACTTTTGTTATCCAGCATTGTTTGAAGTAGCGCTCTAGAATCTAATCTACAAGCTTCTCGAAAAAAATTAATAAAATATGAAGAATGAGTAGGTCCAAGATAAGAATTAAAAATTAAATTAAAATTAATTCGCAGGGACAATTCCGTCACGGCCTGTCACGCGTGGCAAGCAAGCCATCTTGAATGTCCGCCAGCCTTCGCCGCACGGATCTTCGTTGCGACCGCTGGCGGACTTTGAATTGTGCTGCAAGCGTGACACCCCTATCAACATGTGTGTCAGGGTCTCTGAAGATGTATCGTATTGCACGAGTTCTTCCTTCTAATTCTCGGAATTAGTGGCTGGAAGACCAGCCTAGTGACACTGATCTCACAAGCCCTGAGGCCTGAGCACTTGGAAAAATTTCGGGCAGCAAATTTATCCAGGTTTGTGCCTCGGTGTATGCAAAACAGACCTTTTTTAGTACACTCTCGTCACACTGAGATACGCACACGATACGGTTATGAAATGGATGTGATAAGTTGTCGCCGACGTGGCAGACATGGTCAAACCGAAACAGCAACAGGTCAAAATTGGCCGACTACGCGACGGTTGGGTACGATTACGTAACACGCCAGTGAGCGAGAGAAGGCACCCGCGAAGACTTCATCCATGTTACCCTGCCAAGTTCTCTCCCCTTGTCCTGGTCGCCCTCAACGCTCAATCCGCATCTTGGAAACATCCGTTATTCTTCCATAGACTATCCATGGCTACACTCGGTGTCGCTTATGATGGTCTAACTTACCAGAACGGTGTTAGTCCGGAGGAGGTCGCCGAAGAGCAATATATCACCACGTTCTTCTGTCGAGCACTATATGATTATCAGACAAACGATGCCTCATCCTTGTCCTTTCGCAAGAACGACATCATCGAGGTCTTAACCCAGCTGGAATCCGGCTGGTGGGATGGACTTCTCGGCGACGAACGGGGTTGGTTCCCGTCGAACTATGTCACCACAATCTCCGACGAGGAAGCGGAACTTTCGTTGTCCCAGTATGAACAACAACCGTTTCAACACCATCAATTCGAACAGGCACGGGATACCTCACAAGACTCGCAGGAAAGGAATGACCATCTGCGTAGAGGAATCGTGCAGGACCACTATGCTTCGGAAGCCGACTGGAGCGCAACCGAGCCGGTCGACTCTTCCAACGGATTTCTTGAACTTGGGAACGCCATTTCTGAAGGAGAAGCAATGTCAAATGACTTTTGGATGCCACGGGTTACACAGGACGGTCAGGCAAGTCACTCTATTCCTGGTTTTAACCCATAGTATTGATTCATGGTTGCAATAGATCTACTACGTCAACACGCAAACAGGTCAACATTCTCGCGACCTGCCTCTTGACATCGATGACACTTCTGATGGCGATCTCGCTGGCTTGACCGTTTCGCAATCTAGCGCCCGTGCCGGGACCAGCGCCGGACTGGGTTTTGGTGCGCTCGCGGAGACTACCATAGCTGGCTTTGGTGTACCCAAACGGTCGGGTACTCCGGAACCTTGGACTAGGCGACTTGCCGACGACGGCATGTCGTACTTCTACCTGAATAAGCAGACCGGCCAAGTGAGCTGGACGCTTCCGGAGACCGAGGTTTCGGCCAAGAAGGGCCGCGCCCGTGCCCTCACTAATTCCTCTACGGCCTCCTCGGAATTGTATAGTGGCCACGACGAACCGGATCGTATCACTCGTTCGCGGTCGGGCTCTGCGGCACGGCAGGACCGCGGGGGGCGAGAGCGGAGTCAAAGCGTTTCTGAACCCATTAGTGACTCGGATGATTCCGCAGTCTACTCTTCGGATCCTGACAACTCTCCTTCCACGAGCAGAACTTCCCAGAATGGTCAGCAGGACGAGCTAGCTCCGGCGGTCCAAACAAATCCAGGCTTGGAGCTTACTGCTGCCGAGAGAATCGCCCAGTCCTTACAGCAATCCCTTGCATCTCCTCCGCCGGAATTGGTTTCCGACCTATCGCATATTGCTCGGAACGCTATTGCGACCGTCGTTCAAAAGAACCAGTCACTTGGTGGAGTTTCTCGTCGACCTGAACACACACAAGCCCTTGACAACCTTATCACGTCGGTCGTGGTTGCTGTCCGCAACCTTCTTTATGTCTCGGCACCTCCATCCGGCCATATACCAAGCCAACTCATCCCACGAGATGCTCGGAACCGACGTGAGACCACCGCCGCGCAGACGCTCCTTAAACCCGCTCAACGCAAGGTCACGGCAACATTATCTAAATTGGTTCTCTCAGCACGTGCCATAGAATACGATTCGGGTCCCGCTGCACAGGAAACCACCTCTCGTATTGAGAGTGATGCAGAGGAGCTCGACAGGGCTATCGTGGCTTTTGTCGTAGAAGTCCAGAGATATCACAGCGAGCAACAAGTAACGGTCGGGGCTAAACGAGTACAAGGCTGCTTCTCTGTGGTTCACGTTGGACTTGGACTGGTTGGAGCTGGCTATGGTGGAACGTGGAAGGGATTTGGCTGGGTTCCTATGGATGACACCGAAGAGTTTCCTCAGACTGTCCTCACCTCGGATGCATTCTCGGAATTCAAGACACACATGGTATCCGTGCAGGCGAAGTTCGGAAGCCTCCACACCGCTTTGAGGAACCGGGTTAATGAATCCCGTAAGTACCTTTCGATATGATTGTCGCTCCTAGCACTTAGTCTATGGGACAGAACAAGGTGTATGGATGGCTAGCCGGGAGGTTCTCACAGGGCTTTTGACGCTCCTGCTGTTCGTGTCCAATCTTCATATCGCTCGCCATGTCGATATCGATGGATTTTTCTCGGAATCCGCTGCTGAGGAAGATAGCGCATTGTATGCCCAGACAGTGGACAGAGCACGGCTGTTAAGTCGTACTTTAGAGTCGGCCTTGCAAGCCCTCTACGATGACGCGTCAATCCTGCTTTCGACCACCCAACATTTCCGTCAGCCCTCAAGCAGGGTGGTCTCCCGGGACGAACTTTGCGACTATTTGGATGCAATAGCTGCATCGATCAAGTCGAACCTTCAATTCCTTCTGCAGACCCTGGACGCCTTGCTATCCGTTGGACATGATCAAGCAGACATTGCTGAAGGAGACTACAAGGGTGCAATTGAGTGGCGGGTATCGCGGCTAAGCATCATGGATAGTCATTATGATGTGCGGCCCATGTCGGTCCTCAACCCGGCCGACCCGGAGAGTGAAGATATCGTTGATATCGAGGTGGCATTTGGTGCTCCAGGAAGCAGGATGGGGACAGCCCAACCCGACCGAGTTCCATCGTTCCGCAGCCAATCTCAAATGTCCGACAACACGATCACTCTCGAGGATCTTTCCAAGCCCGATTCTGTGCGGATTGCCGCATCGAGTGATTATACTCTGTCAGTACACACTCTGGTTCCATCAGAACGGAATAGGGAAGGATCAGTCAAGAGCGACACGATGTCACTAAATGACGACGAATGTGGGTCCTTTCAACGCTCTATACTCACCTTTGATGACAAGATATCATAGCGACTGTAACTCGGACTGCTACCAATGCGCAGAAGATCAAGAAGATTTTTGGTGACGATGCTCCTGAGCATATCATCAGTACAAAGCCGTGGTATCTGCGGCCGGACTACACCAAGAATGAAATGACCATCGATGTAGATGGTAGCGTTCGCGCTGGCACAGTCCCCGCCCTGGTAGAACGCTTGACGTCGCATGAAACTGGTGGTACGTACCTCGCGGTAGCACGGCAGATCTTCCTAATGACCTGTTAAATCAGACCCGACCTTTATCAAGACATTCTTGATGACGTACAAATCATTCACAACGCTAGACGAGCTTTTCGATCTCCTTGTCCGACGCTTCTACATCCAGCCGCCTAATAACCTAGCTCCTACGGAATTGGAGGAATGGAAGAAGCTCAAGCAACATATCATCCAGATGAGGTTCGTTCTCTTTGTTTCAGTCGGGCCTAGTTTTCACAAGTCTCTCGTAGGGTGCTCAATACATTCAAAGCTATGGTAGCCGACGACGATTTTCTCGAGAAGGAAGACATGTACATTCTCGACCGGATGAAGGAGTTTCTCTTGCAAGATGCTGTCAGCAAGATTGCAATATCGAAGCAACTGGTGATTTTGATCGATCGTGCTGTAGGTGATGTGAAACTGCTAGAATGCCTTGATTTTAATGAGATTCCCAGCGCGCCGGAGAACTCAAAAAGACGATCACGCCGAATCTGGTGTCCCCTCCCTCATCCATTATGCCCAAGACAGGCAAACGATTGAAACTCCTGGACGTCGACTCTCTAGAATTAGCGCGACAGTTGACGATTTTGGAAAGTCAATTGTATCAAAGAATCCGCCCCATGGAATGTCTATTGAGATCGCGGGAACAAAAGACCGACCACAATGATAATATCGCTCGGGTCATTCAAACCAGCAATAGGGTAGGTAATTACACCTCAGTATAAACACATGAGCTAATACCCCACAAGATTGCCAACTGGGTTGCTGATACAGTTCTCGATCACGAAGACTCCAGGAAACGTGCAGCCCTTCTCAAACAATTTATCCTCGTCGCTGATGTGAGTAATCTGTATGGTATCAGGACTTGCAGCTGAACCCCCACGATAGCGTTGTCGATTTTTGCAGAATTATTCTAGTATGGTTGCTATCGTGTCTGGGTTAAATTCGCCTCCTATTCGACGATTGAAGCGCTCTTGGGAACAAGTCAATTCGCGACACATGACGCAACTGAACGCTTGCGAGATGACGATTGATTCGGGAAAGAATTTCACCAATTACCGTTCGACTCTCGCCAAAGTTGCACCCCCATGCGTGCCCTTCATTGGTAAATGACATGTCGAATGGATGGTGTCAGTTTTGGATCCTAACTTGACGTATTCCTAGGTGTTTTCCTTACCACTCTAACGTTCATTCAAGACGGTTCCAAGGATACCCTGCCAGGCACTTTGGTTAACTTCCGGAAGCGCCAGAAGGCCTCCGAAGTCATCCAAGATATCCAGCGTTGGCAAACTCTACCTCATCACTTCCATCCGCTTGCTGCTGTTCAGATGTACATCGAAGAGTCACTTGCAAAGTTTAGTGACCAAGGCGACGTTGGCGATATGTTCTGGAACCGTAGTTTGGAGCGAGAACCTCGTGAAAGGGAAGACGAAAAGATGGCGCGTTTGCTACAAGAAAGCGGATTTTTGTAGATGTGGGGTTGTGTGCGGGATGACGATCTGCTTGTATCCACTTCCATCTGTTGTACGGTTACGCTCGGGGAGGATTGCTTACTACCCTAGTCGGTCAATGAACTTTTATCATAAATACGATTGCTGGTTTGCCGTGATACGTTCACAGCATAGTACAGCATAAAAGCACACCAAGATCGGTAACATATGTACTGCGATTAAGCAGTTATCAATACTCGATGACCCGTTTCCGTGCGACCATCGCCACGAAAGAGCTCCTGGGAGGACGGGGATATCCCAACGGGATCAACTATCACTGCCAAATCCGAGGAGCCCCCGTACTGGTATTTACCCGCGCCCCTGCGATTGGAACCCTGGAACCGCGCAACCGTCGAACCCCTCCGAACATTCCCACCATAGCTTGTCGATTGATAATTGGTAGCATAAGAACCTACAAGTGATCCATCCGCCGCGAGCGTCACGTCAGCAAAAAAATGACGACCATCCATGGAATGGGATCGTACCACGCAGCACGCCTCGCTCCTCAGAGCCCAAACAGTGCATGAAGCATAGATTGAGCGTGTTGAACACCGCCAGAACGAGGATGTGCGTGAGGACGACTATCGCCAGGGTAATGAGTGGATGTGCGATCACTGCAAGTTCGACGTTTCAGTAATTTCGCCTTTTCGAGGAAACGGTGGAAGTTTGATAACAAGGGAAAACGAAACGAAACGAAACGACACGGACCGTAATCCATCAAAGCGATCAACGCTGCGACGAGCTCGTTTCTGAACGCTTCAAAGGGGGGATAAGTCCACGCGGCCCAGAATGCTTCGGAGACGTAGGCCCAGAGAGCGATGCAGAGATCGCACACGAACGTCCATAACGCGAGTAAGAGCTCGAGGATCTTGTCGCCCAGAGCTGAGAAGTCAATGTCTTGGATGGGAGTGGGAGCCATGTCGTGTCACACTCGAGGATGGGGGGGGGGGATGGAGAAAAAGGTGGACGTAAAGACGAAGCCAAGAAGGGAGCCTAGTCGCACAGGAAGGTGGATTCCTTATGACGCCTCATGGTCCGAGCGTCATGCATTCATGACCGGGTGACGAGGTGAACAAACTTAAAGTAGTAAGCGACATGGAATAGGGAGCTCTGCTCGTCTCAACAACATCATAGTCGACAGTCGGACGTTTCACCCTGCCTCAGCTCAGCCTCGGTCCTGTCAAACCAAGTCCAATCCTAGACACGTCCCAAACAGTGTTGCCGGGCTCATGTCACAAAAGGAACCCACTTTCTTCGAGCGAGAGCGCGATCGGCTCTCCGCAGAGATCACCGCAGTAAGCAGCACTTTTCACGGCAATCGGATGCTGACCAAAAAAAAAAATCATATCATCGTTCCAAGGGGTTCGAGGAATTACTCTCTTCGAGTAACGTCCTGAATCGCAAGCTGGAAGAAGTCCTTGGGATGACGAGAGAATACGAGACGATCGCCTCACTCTGGCAAAGCTTCCATGAATTAATGCGCGGTCAAAATCAACCGCCTGATGATCCTAGAACAGTGCCCGGAACGGGTGCCCACGTCGTCTCCACTAATTCAAGACGTCAATAAGCTCGTTTCACAATGACTACAATAGAGACAGAGGGTGGGTTACATCGTCATCATTTTTCACGACATCGTTTGCAAGACTATCCAAGTACAGGCAGTAGAATGAACAGAGCGTGTGTATGTATTATTGCAGCAAAACAAGAGACAAAGATAAAATGCCGTTTTTAAAAAAAGTCCATTATACATCTGCCCAAGAGGCAATCTAATTGGATCGTGATAAGAATAACGTCGTGGTGTCATCAACCATACAACTTACCCAAGAGAACCCGGCAAACTCTTGCTGATCGCGAGCTGACAACTGACCGTGCACTGGCGTCAAGGTCGGTTGTTCACGAGTGAACTCTTCGTCAAAGTTGCTTGTATCGGCACTGCCGTTCTACGGAATATTGAGCATTGCAATCTGTAAAATTCGTGGGGACTTACAATGGTCGGGAAGTACGGTGGAGGAATGCGCTTGTTGAGCACGTCGTCAAAGCTCACGTCCTTGAAGAACGGATGCCTCTTTATCTCCTCAGCGTCTGCCTTACTTGAACCAAGTCGACGCGAGGGATCCCTTGTTAACAGCTGAGGATGCCTCAGTACCGCAGAAGGCCAGTCAGAGTCACGTGGACACTACCTTCTGTAGGATCGAAACGGCGTCCCTCGGCATAGTGATCGGGTATAATGGCTCATCTTCTAAGATGGCATCGAAAATCTCATCCTCGTCATCACCACGGAAAGGTGACTGTCCGAGCAGCATTTCGTACGTCAGTACGCCAAAGGCCCACCAGTCAACAGCACGTCCATAACGCTGTTCCAGAAGAATCTAATCCAGTAGCATGTCAACTTATTGGCATGGCCTCCTGAAGAATTGTGAATGGGCGAACCTCGGGAGCCATAAACTCTGGAGTGCCACAGAAGGTGCTTGTGGTTGAACCATGCCACATATCTTCCTTGCAAAGCCCATAATCTGCAACCTTTACGTGGCCATCAAGCGTCAGCAGAATGTTATCCAGCTTCAAATCTCTGTTGACGTTAAGCTCGATTGGAACACCGAACAGCAAGACGTAACAAACCGGTAGATAATCCCATTGGCATGGAAATATTCCAAAGCCAGAAGAACTTCGGAGGCATAGAACTTCGCTTGGCGGAGAGAGAACTGCTTGCGCTGGATGTGTAACATAAGATCTCCTCCACTAACATACTCCATTACAAAGTAGACCCGAGTCTCTGTCTGGAAACAGGAGTGAAGACCAAGCAAAAAGGGATGGCGTTCACGAGCGGCGGCCAGAAACACACGCTTCTCCGAACGAGTGCTAAACGCCTATGAGCAATGTCATCTGCTATACTGCAGCACAGATATCAGACCTTTCCACTTCATCGTTGTCGATGATAAACTCCTTCTTCAAGACTTTAATCGCATATAATGCATTGGACCTCTTTTCCTCCGCGAGCATGACTTTACCGAAGTTTCCTTTTCCAAGGACAGCCAGGAAATTGAAATCATCGAGGCCAACTTTCCGCTTGCGAGTGTGGGCACGCTGGGTAGGGGACACAGTCTGGGATGAAACAACTGTCTCAGCCTGCTGACGCTGAAGCGCATATTGTTGTTGTTGTGAGGGCGGGGGGACCTGAGGAGGTAAGCTTTGCTGAGGGTAGGTAGGCTGCTTCCACCAAACAATCAGCTTCATCCGGACTACGGATTATCCGTTACAATTCACCTGAACCGGGGGGGTACCGTAGTCTTCCTGTTCATATCCCGTCGGGGCCGGAGCTGCCGGAGGGAGCAATGGCTCGTTCGGGTAAGCGGGAGGAACAGGGATTCTTGCTCCAGGAGGCGGTCGAGGCGGAACACTCGACGGAGGCTGTTGATGATACCGAAGATCAACCCCATCCTGAATGATCTTGCAATCGTGTGTGTTGTCAATGTCGCCGTCGGTGCTCAGCGATGTT
>JBBPQP010000390.1:0-27579 GCA_038092555.1 Boletus subgraveolens | reverse complement strand
ATTTGACAGGGAAGATGGGAAGGTTGGTCCTCGGGTTTTTAGTGAGACATTCTGACCATCCAAAATCAGCTCTGCAAGCAGTTTGCAGATTGTCCACCGGACTCGCGGACGTCGGTTGAACTCGAGTTGCAGAATCCAGAAGCATTACCTGTGCTCGCCAATCTCACAAGATTCCTAGTTTCTTCTGTAGCTTTCCTGACGAACATTGATACGATCTCGGTTCATCTCGACAGCCAGCGTATTCTGCACATACATAAGCAAGTGCAACCACCGGTCGTCATAGAGATTCCCCGACACCTGAAGCCGACAACTTCGTTGCAAATCCTGACAGTGAAATCTATACAGCATACTGGTAAGGTGACGCGAGTCGCTTTAGGGCATCTCTAACCTTACCTAGTTCAAAGGATCGCGGTCGACGCCGAGGAATGGGTGTTCGCTTCGAGTTCGACGTCATCGTCGCCCGTTATCGATACTGACGCCTTGGTTGAACGCCCCGGCCGTTCTGATGAAGCACATGCAACACGTACCTCTCGAAGTGTTGATGCTATACCGGAGGATTGCTTCATCGCGCATGACTTGTATACGGCAACGACCTGCGTTGATCTGAATCCAGACCCTGAAATGAAGAAAGATGTGGAGTCGTGTATGAAATCGCTTCCAACAGATTTTGAATGCAAGGCCGTCTACGTAGGCACTCTTCATCCTAACGATTCGCCGTTGTTGACCACTCCCGTTCAAGTTTAATTCTGAACAATACGATTCCTTGGCCCGCATCAACGACTCAGACTCACCCAAGGCGAAACAACTTGCCCGCTTTTTCTTCGGTTCGCACGGCATTGTCCCCGAGAATGACAGGCACGTACCTCGTTTAGTTGTTTAACGTGTGTTAACATCCAGCTACCCGAACTGAACAGCGGTCGCCTGTTCATAGTAAGCATTCCCTTCCCGGCTACTGACGTGGCTCTATATATCATATCGGATTCAGGGTCAGAGTACCAACCAAACGACGGGCATCGGACTGCATATTTCTGCGCACTTCTTGTCCACCATGGAACGTGGCACAATTGATTTGGCGTAAGCACGCTACGTACAGGTACTTCGTGGTCACCCACTGACTGACGCTGATCAGGAACGGGCAGGTTAAAGGTGTGTATATAGGCACTCAACACCTTCCGAGTCCCTTGTCTGATGTTGTCGATAGCTTGGAATAAGGAAGCTCTTTGGCTCGGTGGTTTTCTGGCACGCGTTATCTACGAGGAAGAAATGAAAGCTGCCAAATCCAACGCTGGTCGTGCGGTGCAACTGGGTTTGCGCACGATGGACCGTTTCGCATTTGGGGCCACTGCACCGCATAGTGGGGTGTCGGAGATTTTGCAAGAAGCTTTCTTCTCTTGCACCCACGAGCCGAAGTCGCCGCTTCCGGTCGTATCTGACGCTGGGATCTCGTGCGCGCTGAACGACCCATTCCGCCAAAGGAATAAAGACCTATCATTCCTCGAGGGATATCCGACACTCCATGAGGAGGTGGAGCCACGCCAACGCTCCCAGATCATCAGTCGATTCGAAATTCCGGCGTTCAAATTTGAAGACATCGTACAGGAGTTCCAATCCGGAGTCACGCATGACGCGATGAGGTTATTCTTTGTTTGGTGGGACGACGGCCACAGGAATCCACCCCTCTCTTCCACATATGCGCGAGATGTATTTTGCAAGAAACTTGCGTCCCTCGGTGTCGTGCATTCGAGCCACGGAGTCAAGATCGCGCTTAAGAATATCAAATACTTTACATTCTTCCCATTGCCTAATGACCTTTCCCATCCGAACAACATCTACGTCGACGTCACGCTGGGTGTGCCGACCAGGGATGCCGTCGAATGTTTTGGTTGGACTCAACTCTCGTTAATTGATTGGCTTGAATATGCCTGTTCCCAAGCACCACGGCTCGCCTCAAGCGAGGACTTCGACCGGGATTCGGACGTGGGCTACCGCATCTTACGTGTGCTTGTTCAATTCACACTAGTAGAAGACCTGACTCCACAGCACTGGGATCGGGCTGCCGAGCTGATGAAGGATATAAAATGTATACCCACCAATATCGGATGGGTGTTGCCAGCCAACTCATACTTCGACATGGCTGACATCTGCGGGAGCCTCCCAGTCGCAAAGGAGGCTGATTTCCTGAACATTCCGTCAACCCCTGCTGCAGTTGCGAGAGGTTTCGAGTTTAGATTCGTGGACCTGGAACATGTACGGGGGGTACTGGCACGCGTTGGCGTACGCAGATCGATGGAATGGGAGGATATGATTGGAATGTATGTCAATTTGGTACGGGTTGCTTCTGTTCCTGCATGACAGATTTTGCAGGTTAGAGAGGGACGCTTCAGAAGAATCCAATTTTCGCTTTCTACGATATCTGGCAATCACCCACATGTTGAACCCGAGGATAGATCTGCAGCTGCTCGGTGCCTTGAAACGGAGGAGAGTCTTCCATTCAGAGAAACATGGCCAGCAATCCGCAGCCGAGTTGCTTTTACCCAATAAAGATGTGCGCAAACTCGGACTCCCGATTCTCGCGTTACGACGGAATGGCCTAACCGATCTACAAAGCGATGTCGACCCATTCGGCCCGTTCGACGTGGAATTGTTCATGCAAATTCTAGGCATCCAGGGATATCCAACCCTCGACAAGATCATTGCGCAGGCCGCTTCGGACAGACCGAAGGTTCGGCGTCCCGCGCTTCAATATCTCTTGTCGAATCTCGAGACACATTACGAAACTTATAACTCCGATGACTACGCTGAAGTTGCCTTTATCCCGACGAACCGCAAATCACTTGCTCGCCCGAATGAGGTAACGTAACATGTAGTCTCAGACCCGCGAAGTCGCTAACCTATCTCTACAGGTGTTTGCATCGCCCGTGTGGGAGAAGCTTGGCTTCAAGCAAGTTTCCGAGGATTTGCCTCGCGACCTTTCAAGATTAGGCGTCAAGGAGAACCCATCCATTGATACAATTATCGAACATTTAAAGACTCCAGAACGCACACTGCCAGACCTAGATACCGCCGCCGTCTGGTTTGAGAATTTATACTTACACGGAAGTACGTCTACGTCTCGCGTTGTGTGCCTAGATATGATTCAAACCATGATCATAAAGGATTTCCCATTCCGAGGCTGCACGATGAGTTGTCGACAATCCCCTTTGTACCCGTGGAGATCCCAGGCCCTTCGTCTTCCGAGTCATCCCCTATTCAGTACTTCTCTCCGAAAAATTGCTTCATCGAATCAGACGACACGAAGGAGCACTATCGTGGCATCTTTCCATTTGTCAATTTCGGTCAGAATGGGAATAGTTTCTTAGAGTCCTGTTGTTCCAAGAAGTCTCCCGACGCATCAGACATCATCCGCAAGATACTGCAGAACCCTCAGGGATACCTGAAAGCCCTCGGGAACATCGATCTGTGAGTCATTTGTCGGCCGCATGTGGGATGACTTACGCTTCCTTATAGTTACCTCGAGGACTTGCGTACCATCGCCTCACAACTCGACTCGATATCCGAGGAAGTCAAGCAAGCCATGAAGGAAGCTCCAATGTTTCCTGCTGAGCGGAACGGCGTGGTTGCTAAAACGCTATTACCTGCAGAGCACGTATTTATAAGTGACTGGGTAGGTCACGACTTCGGTAGTGATGTTTCCGTAGTCCCTGAAGGCGATGGTCTTGAAGGTAGGTGTGGTAGTTCCGGTGCTCGTTGCCAGTTCCTCACTTTTGTCGTAGAAATGTACTGCGAGATGGGTTCAACATTTCTGGGGACGCTTGTGCGGCAGGTTGTCACCATCGGCGACACGGACACGTGTGACCCACCGTTCAACCGTGATGAAGTCATTCTGCGCATCAGATGTTTCATGAAAAAGCGAGGCGAAAACGGGAAGAGGGATGTCTCGTTCGATGAGCAAGGTTCAACGAACGAGCTTCGGGTGGGGGCCTGCAAGAGCCTCATGATGAAGAGAGCGTTTACGTCACCGTATGGAGTCTTGGCTGACACTGTGGCCAAGGGTACTGTTGAGACCGAGCCTATCCAAATCAAGGCAGGTTTCGAGTTTAACGAAGACGACGAGTCATATACCCTCTGGATGGTCAAATGCCCTACGGAGTCTATAGACTTGCGCAATGAGTATGTCCTTTCCCTCTTATATCACATTTTCTAACCTCCGCAAAGCATTGCAATGGCACTTTGTCATGTCTTGCTCAAGACTTACGGGCCACATGACGTGGTGCTCCTGGGCTCGTTGTTCGCGATGAGTGATAAGACCCTTGAAGGATACTACCGCAGTCCGATAAAGTTTGAATCACTGGGTGCCCTTATTGAAAAAGGTGATATCATCGATAATACAAGTTTTTGATCTAACTATAACTTGTTCCTGATAGTGGGGTCCAAGAACAAGGTCAAAGTTGAATTCCCACTGCCTTCATTTCCGGCGAACATGTTTCGGAAACCTAAACCAGGGAGCATGAGGATTGCTGGGAAGAAAACTATACCCCTAAAAGACGGTAAGAATATTTATGCTCTTTTTTGATGCATTATTGATGTTCTTCCTGAGACCCGAATGTTCCTGATGCAGAAGGCGATATCGCTGGTGATACAATATCTCAATCTATCGTGCTCGAGAATATCAAGTACTTTACACTTCTCTCCTTGCCCAGCGACCTTTCTCCCCCGGATACCATACACATCGACCTCACGCAGGGTTTGCATATCAGGGACACCGTGAAGGGTTTCGGCTGGACTCAACTCTCATTGCTTCGTTGGCTCGAATATGCCTGTTCCCAAGCGCGACGAATCACCCTTGACAAGGAGTCCAGCCAGGACGTGGGCTATCGTATCTCACGCGTCCTTATACAATTCGCACTAGTGGATGACCTGTCGCCACGGCAGTGGGATCGAGCTGTCGAGTTCATGAAGGATCTGCAATGCATACCCACCAATATGGGACTCAAATCACCAATCGATTCATACTTCAAGGGGGCTGGCGTCTGCGGGAGCCTTCCAGTCGCCAGCGTGGATTCCTTCTTGGATATTCCGGCGACTCCTATCGCTGATGAGGGAGGTTTTCGGTTTCGATCAGTGACTCCGGAACATATTTGTGGTGTGTTAGCACACATCTGCGTGTGTCGAATGGTGGAATGGGAGGATGGGCTAGGACATAACTTGCATTATTTGTGCACCCACGCCGGAGATCTTACAAGCCATATCATTCGGGAAGGCCGTGACCCATTTGATGCTGGTGGGTTCGCGGATATATATAGAGGGTTACTCCGCTCAAACGGGGAATCGATTCGAGTGCGTGTCTTTTGTGGTAAGCAAAACGTTACTGATGAATTCAGGTCGCA
This sequence comes from Boletus subgraveolens, assembly GCA_038092555.1. NCBI lineage: Eukaryota > Fungi > Basidiomycota > Agaricomycetes > Boletales > Boletaceae > Boletus > Boletus subgraveolens. Next base: position 22,192 of record JBBPQP010000390.1, on the reverse strand, counting down.
ATCAAAGCCATGAGAACTTACTTAACCTCGGACGATGACTTCACAAAAGATAAAAAAGTATGTATAGATCTTTCGGGGGTACACTTGCTACCACCTTTATCGTCAGCTAATAACACAATTTTGTAGCGACTCCGTCGGGAGATCAAGGTTTGGCTGAGCCTTGAACACATCAATGTCCTACCTTTCCTTGGAACTACCACGGAATTTGGTCGATTCCCCGCGATAGTGTGCCCTTGGGTGGAAAATGGCCCTCTGACTCGTTATTTACAGGAATATTACCATATCCTCTCGGTATTTGAGATCCTTACGCTTGTAGGTATCTTAGCGACCACATTATGGAACACAACTTACCAGCGTCATAGCTCAACGACGTCGCTTCTGGCATACACTATCGTGAGTGCCTCCCTACTCTCGTCTTTGTCACTCTGAAATAAACTGGCGCTCTTGATAGTACACTCACGTTCTGTTGTGCACGGTGACCTATCTGGTGTACGTGGAGTCACGCTCACTGACAGTCTTGTTGCAACGTTAACATACGATCCGTCCAGTCAAACGTGCTCATTGGAAAGACTGGCAGAGCCTATCTTTCCGACTTCGGTCTGTCGACATTGTTGACAGAACTTGGTGGATCCACCTTCGCCACGTCCTTCCACGAAAGAGGAACGCCACGCTGGGCCGCTCCTGAGTTACTCAATCCTCAGATATCTGAGGACGAAAATGAGGAACCATCGAACTTTTGCCCTAAAATTTACAGTGATGTATATTCATTCGGATGTGTGATGTTACAGGTTCGTGACACATATTCCAGTGGGCGCATCTGATGTACCTAAACGGCCCACAGATTCTGACTGGCAAGGTGCCTTATCATTATTTACCTCACAGCTATCAAGTCCTGTGCGCTGTCTCGACAGGGAAGACCCCGAGACGACCTAGCCGTGATCTAGTGACTGAGCGTCAATGGACGTTCATGCAACAGTGCTGGTCCACTGTTGATGCCGCTCAATCACGCCCGTCGAGTGGGGAAATTCTGGACTTCACCAAGAGCGAGGTTGCCAACATCAACGCGCATTCAAACTGAGGATAAATTTTTGCAGGCATGCCCCTCAAGCTCTCGAAAATCGTTTCTCGTGATGATCTTTGCAGAATAGGTGGTGTTCATGTACATATTCGGGGATTGCCGGTTAGACGGAACCTCGATACCACCACTCTTTTCGAATGCGTGGTTCCATCAGTGTATCTAATCCTGTTGTGCAGTTGGATACTACAAGTTTCGATACCCTTCTTCCGCTTTGTCACGAACTTTGCAAGAAATATTATATCGTTTGTACTACCACACTAAGATGTACATACTGTTTGCATGAAAATTGGAATGGTTGGCATCGGACCCGGTTCGAGGTTCGAATTCGATTGAGTCTAGTAGGGCTAAGGGCAAAGATTTTTACAGTACATTCCACATCTAATGCTTAAGTTACGCTTGGTATTGAACACATTCGAGAGTCCGACGCATCTTGTTCACCAACTGGCTCGTGCCGAATCTGCTTCGAACCGCTTACTACACAACGTAACAGAAGTGTTGGGACCCTATGATAATGAAGTCCAAGCACAACCACCGGCGCTTGTGATACCTACCGAATACCACCAGCTGGCATGCTGACCTCGATGAGCTCACGCCTATTCCGATTACTCCTATCACTCGTCATTCGCCTCCGTCGGTCTGTTGGACGCATAGCGCTCGCATTTCAAGCTCGATTTGCTTCACTTTGGAGATCGATTCTGACATTTGCGCGTCGCCAGTCCCAAATTCGACTGCATGCAAGCGATGATGTCCGCATGGTGGGCACCAGCCAAATGGGAGGACCCCCACAAACTTCAGAACCTGCAATGGTCAGCGAGGAAGGGAACAAGGGAACTCTCGCAGCTCTGCCCGTGCGCCGTATCGCTAACTGGCCGGACGAAATATCAAGATACCAGCGTGATCCCACTTTAAGTTATTCGTCCGAATTTGACCCTGCGACTCCCGAACGAGGATCACCACTCTATAAGTTCAGGATAATTGGGTGAGAGTACCCGGGATCCTTGTGTGTTTGTACCACTCTTACTGTCCGTTCGTTCTGGCGCTTAGACAGAATGTCAAATTCACTAGTATCCCAGCTGGGCAACAAGAATTCTTGTCTGCGTAAGTTCACCCCTTGTATGAGACTCGCCTATCCCTTGACAGTTCTCAACAGATCACCGTCACCCTCAAATGGATGGGAACGTCACGTTCATCCCGGAGGGAATGTTTACTTCTATCACAAAGGATTAGTACGTTTCATTTTCGTATGGATTACATCACAGTTATCGACCCTTTTCAAGCGTATATTCACAGAGACCGACATCACTCGCGGCGACAAAGAAGTCCTCTTCTATGCCAAGTCCCTCATCCAGAAAGCAATCCAGGAACGCGATGTTATCCTGGATGATCTCACGGAAATTGTCCTGAATGTTAAGCCTGATCGACGTTGGTGTTATTACTTTGTTGACCACACAAACCGCCTTCTCTTCTGGGTTCATCCAGTTAAAGTGCGGGAGGATCTTGGTACCGACTTGCAAGCGATCACTGGATATAGCCACATCAGTATGTTTGATGCGCCATTGCTTTCTTTCGCTGACACGCATTTAGAGTATTTGCTTAAGGCACGGTACTGGTATGCTTCTCATGGCTTTTTAGGCATGTCTACACCCGTCGCGTTCTATCTTGGCACTGACCTCAACTCAAGTATATTGTACATGACATGGAATCGAGGTCGCATTGTGAATACTACCCGCACAATCGTGTTCTTCCAAAAAGCGTCTTCGAAGACGTTAGAGGGATGCTCAACTATGCCAAGACTGGTACATCCCATTGTGAAATGCCCACATCGTGTTCTCATTGAACCACCAGGCATGATCACTACTGGCTCCTCCTCGAGTCCATTCGCACAGGATGAACTTGCTGCGATCCCGGACCTTCTCGAGTCACTGAAGGGTACATTTCCCTAGACCGTGTTCTTCCTCGACCTTGTTGACTTTTGGCGAAGATGACAAGAAGATTTCCGATGCATACGACATTTGGGCTATTGGTGCGACTACAACTCGTTATGTCATGAAGTGGTGCTGAATTTACTGAAGCACGGCTAATGGCGTTTTTCAGTGAGTGTCACTGCACATGTTTTTATCACCTGCTTTGCTGAATAAAATATCAGCTGAAGATCAATTTCTAAAATTTTACGACCAGTTGAACGCACGGGTGACTGTAGATACACTGTTCCTGCAACAGACTTGGAGTCATAGCATTCCATTCAGGGTTGTCATTGAACTTGTCAATCTTTTTACATTTGGATCATTAAAGGAACATGCCGTTCGTCTGCAGCGGGTCCGGGTTGGCGGCCGTATCATGCTGCCTCATTGGAAGGATTCCATTAACAAGCTCAAGGACGAGTTGGGGCGGTGTACCATCCTTGTGAGTTTGTCTTCCCTTGCACGACCGATATTTTACGGCTCGCAGTCCACAGTGATGCTTGCCGTGGACCTGAGCTTCCTCCTTGTTCCCGGTGTTATCACCCCAGGCGCTAATGCAAGTGCCTCCGAAATCATCACCTATTGCTCAGTTGTTTCAACGATTACTTCAATCGCGTTCTCCTTTATCTTGTGGAATATGTACAGTAATCCGGGACTTGTCTATGGTGTCTCTGCGGTATGTTTCTATGGAAAATGTCATGTTTGCTTGTAATGCTCACGTTGGCCATGATAGATGGATGTCATGAGGACGCTCAGTCGAACGACATGGAGAATGGCATGTCTTGCAACCATACACAGTCTTCCGATGGCCTGCCTCACATGGTCGTATGTCATTTCAACGCATGGTCGCATCTGTTCCCATTTACTCACATGGTTCTAGAACTATATTCTTCTGCACAGCCCTCGCGGTACAGATTTTCGGTCCGAAAGAACTTGCCACTACTGCGACCCTTGGCGTCGCATGTCTCATTTTCGTATGTTTCGGGCTTATCCACATTTATTTGATGTGGCTATTTTCCCGGAGCGATAAAGTGCATAAAGTGGAACTCCGTGGGGAAGATGACCCACCTCCTGGACGTAAAGGGCCACGGGACGACGTTGAGCTCGCCTCGGAGGAGTGAAGTGTTGTACTTTCGCAGTCGTTAACCCGTTCTTGGATGTGATTCGGATAAGGCTCAGAAAGACACATGATGGTCTTGGACAGTAGATATCCTCACTATTACAGCTCCCAGCGTCGTGTGTCTCATACTCTTGTTACGTGGTGTGGATACACGACATTGAACTGGGCTCGAGGGAGTCATACGGTTTTCACGGAAGTTGTTGACTCGTTCCTGGATGGGATTCGGACGAGGTTCGGAATGGGATAGCACGGTCTTGGGCAGTGTATACTACTCGGTACAACAGCTTTGCCATATGCACATATTTCATTACATCTAGTACATATATCCTGGAGGTCTGGGAGCAGGAACGAATACAAGCGAGCAAGAAATGATCAAGACAGTCAAAACACTAGTGCTGCTGATAGATCCATTTGGCAGTCACAGGCGTCACACTTGGTCAAGCCGAAATCGGTCTCCGCTCTAAATTTGGAAGCAGCTCAGGACGAGTGGCTCGGCACCCTCACGGCACCCTCACCAAGCTTCAGACTCAGCTGCGGCGCCGCCCGGGAGTGACACCAGAGTGACTCATTAGTCAGCATTTCGTGGTTGAGAGGAACAGCTTTCCAAATATGGGAAATGAAGCTGTATGATGGCTCCTCCCTCAAAGAGACCCCTGCGAGGCTAATTAGTGTAAGCCGGAACCGCGAAGCAGTTCAAAGTCGTTCTCTTTCTTCTACCAACATCTACCCGTTGCATGCAACCGTCCCCTGCGACAGGGCGTCTACCAAGCATGCCCCCCGACAAGCCCATCGCCAAGCGGGCGACCGAGGACGACGAAGCTCGTCCATACGTGATCGTGAGCGACATTGGCAAGGGAAGCTTTGCAACTGTGTACAAGGGATACCACGAGGTACGTATCGCGCGACCGTTGCTTTTGGCTCGTTAGCTCAATGTTGGTTGGCGCCTATTAGGAAACCCATCAAACAGTCGCCATCAAATCCGTCCGAAGAGATATCCTTACAGCCAAGCTACTCGACAATCTGCAAAGCGAAATCGAAATCCTAAAGTCATTATCCCACCGCCATGTCACAAAGCTTATCGATATCGTGGTATGTGGGATTTCATTTTGGTTCGAAATCATGGTTCGGGACACGTGCGGAGTCGCTATCGTACGGACAGAAAGAGCGTGGCCAACCCTCTGATGCGATCGGGTTACACCTGGCTTTTTATCTTTGTCGTTCCGAAGCAATCAGTGTCGTGTCTCGTACTCATGTCTTTCAGCGTGCAGAACGGAACATATTCCTCATTATGGAATATTGCGCAGGCGGCGACCTCACCAACTACATCAAGAAGCGCGGTCGCGTCGAGGGCCTTGAATACGCCCCAAGTCCTGGAGCTGCCTTGCAGTACTACCCCCATCCAAGGTCGGGCGGCCTTGATGAAATTGTCGTTCGCAGCTTTCTGCGTCAGCTAGGTATGTTTCTTTAATCATTCTTCCGCTCACATGAGTAATATCACTTCTATCACTTTGAATAGCACGAGCACTGAAATTCTTGAGAACTAGAAACCTCATCCATCGTGACATCAAGCCACAGGTAGACCCTCTTTTTACTTTTCTCGAGCATTCGGGGCTCATTGGATATAGAACTTGCTCCTGAACCCAGCTCCCCCAGAGGAACTGGCAAAGGGACATCCTATCGGTGTACCAATCCTGAAGGTTGCTGATTTTGGGTTTGCACGCTCTCTTCCCAATGCAATGCTGGCAGAGACTCTCTGTGGCTCGCCGTAAGTTCGTATTTGAGCCTAAACTGGTGCAAAGCTGAATATTGAGCTAGGTTGTACATGGCACCCGAGATCCTGCGATACGAGAAGTACGATGCAAAGGCTGATCTTTGGAGTGTTGGTGCTGTATTATACGAGATGTGTGTAGGGAAACCACCATTCCGCGCGCAGAATCACGTCGAGCTTCTGAAGAAGATTGAACACTCGAAAGGTGTTAAATTTCCCGACGAGGATCCTTCGCGTGCAACTGCAAATCACCCCACCCCGCACTCCGCATCCTCGACAAAACCGGAAGAACCACAGACTGTACCTTCTGACATCAAAGAACTTATCCGCGCCCTTCTGAGGCGTCGACCGGCGGAACGTGCTAGCTTCGCAGAATTCTTTAAAAGCGAAGCCCTCGCGAAATCCAAGTTTCCTCGCCTATCCCCTGAACCTCCGTCGCGCACGACCACCATCGCTACTGTTCCCAGTATGCAAACTGAAGAAGAAGAAGATCCACCCATAGGTAAAATTCCGGAGCACCACAAGGTAATTCCCCCAGAGGTGCTGGACCCCAAGGCAATGATCCCGCCCAGCAAGTTTCATTTTCGGAGAAGGGAGACGACATCAGAGGACACGGCCCCAATGACCATTCCCGGCCCATCTTCTCGAAGGTAATATATCGAGGCATCCAGTATCTCATATGGTAACGTTGATTTACCAGGAGCAGTCCAACCTCGTCGCGTGATAAGGCATCCCAAAGTCCGCTGGAACCCGCCCAAGTCCGAACTGACACGGAACCTGACCCGGTCGCTGAAAATGATAAAGGTCGACCCGTCCCCAAGGCCCTGTCTACTGAAGGATCGATCATCCCTGGCGAGTCAGAAGAGGATGGAATCATTCGAAAAGAATACGTGCTTGTCGGCGATGTGCGTGCGCTCGAGTTTAATCGCGCAGTTGATGGTAAGTTACATCCCACCTTCGCAGATTCATGCAGATCACTTTATCGAAGGATCCACAGAACTCAGCACAGCCCGCCACAGGACACCTCGTGAACATCGCACTGTTGGATCTCCTCTTGCGGATGAAACATATCCTTCGGACCATATACTACCCTCGCCCCGCTCGAATTCCCCTTTAACCGCGCCAATTCCCACGACTTACAACACCACATTTCCTCCCCCACCACACCCTCTTGCACCCCCTCTTTCCTCTTCCCCCACTCGCGTAGCCTCCAATGCGCTCAGTCGTGCGCTGTCGCTCGCGTCTCGTAAACTGTTCGGAGTATCGACACCCAAATCACCCATTTCCCCGGGCTCCGGTCATTACCACGCACCACCGTCACCACGCCGACCGCAAATATTGCTCAGATCACCCACTAATGAAGGAGATGTGGACAAACATGGTGTCCTCGCTGTCCGCGATCCGATGGAGGATGAATTACTTGCTACACTGGAAGAGTTGGCACAGAAGACGGACGTGTTGACACATTGGGCGGATGAGATGTACGAGGCCGTGAAGGCAGTTCCACAGAGTCAGCTCTCTTTGGTTTCCTTCGTCGTTTGTTGTCGTGACTGATATATTTGGTCTTACACAGAGCCCCTTCCCGATCCCGCCAAGTTTACACGTCGAGAAGGTGAAGCTGAAAAGCATGCCGAACGACGGCGGAATGCAGATCAAGAAGCGGAATTTACTGCCGTAACATCCGTTGCGGTGTACATGCTCTTGATGGCATTCTCCCAAAGGGGGATTGATAAACTACGAAATTATCAAGAGCATCTGCGCATGCGATATCCTGATGGGGACTTTGTGGTCAGCGCGGGCTTTGATGATGGTGAACGCATTCTATTTGTGCTTATCGAGTACGAGGCTGACAGTTCTGCGCAGCGCTTGCATGGTTCAAAGAACAGTTCATCAAGTGTAATGATCGCGCAGCGCTCGTGAAGACGTGGTTACCAGTGCAATATGACGGTCCTAAGATATACCTCGATCAATTGGTTTACGATCGGGCGCTGATGCTCGTTAGTAGCTCGCCTTCTCGTTGATGTCGCCATTAATGTCATGTTTTTTGCAGAGTCGAACAGCTGCTCGGAAAGAACTCTTGGATCAGGCAACGAGTCCCGACGAATGCGAAAAACTATACGAAGAGTCCTTGTGGTGTCTTTACACTCTTCAAGACGATCTCCAACAAGATAACCCATTCATGGAGGAAGATCGAAATACGATAGTGACGTGTCAGTGTTCCTTTTTGTTTCCCCTCGATGTATGTTCATGTTTTTATTTTATTTTAATCGCCAGGGATAACAAGGACGAAGCTTCGCCTTGTTCGATGTCGAGCCCGGATGGGTATGAACGACAGGGATCGAATGAAGGACGCATTGTTGGATCAGAATCTAGTTGATGCGAGATATCCACCACCCTGGGATCCACAAGCGGTCGAGAAACTTGAACGGCAGCAGCAGGCTGTGGCTGGGCAACGCTCGTGACATCGTCCATCGTCCATCATATTCAAGTTCACGCTGATTTTCATCATCATCATCACTCTTTTCATCATCAACGCAATCGAGTAACAATCATCGTCTGCTGAACATTTCTGGATGCCACGAGTTCACGATGATTAGCCAGTATATATATAACGTGTTGTCATTTTTATTCTGTTTGTAGTAACATCTCTTTTAGGGACTCTACTTGTCGTACGTATACCATCGTAGTTATCATGTATGGAGATGTTCTCATCGTAATATCCAATTGCTGTATCTTACTTTTAGATGGTATTGAGCACCATTTTATAATAATCGTGATCGTTTGTGTGGGAGGACCTGACAAATATTCGCGTGAAAGACGTGTCGTGGAGATGGGTCGGCTAACCACAGGAACTTCTATGTTACGCTCCCGAAATGCATAATTATAACCTCGTCACTTGGCACATAGGTGTGAATCTTTGCAACGATAATGCTTCGTAAGAAAACGCAACATGTGAAAACGCGCATAGACCCCTGAAGGCCTGATCCCCCTTCTCCCGGCCCTGTCTCAGCATCATCATCAGAAATCGAAGCCCTTGTTCAAGTCTTCATACAACAACGCTCTCATTCCGGGTGGAAGAAGTGGGTCCCCTCCAGGTCGATCAGCGATGTACTCTGTATGTGTATACGGTTTTCTTGAGCACCGAACCAAAAATGAAAGAAAAAGAGTCGTTTCAATGAAAATAATTTGCAACTGACTGAAAGGCATCTCGACGCTCTCCTTGGCGTTAAACTTGATGGTTGGAAACATCTACAAAAAAAATCACGAGTGTGCTTGGAGATTGGGGGGAGGGACATACTACATAAGGTATGTCGTCCAGCGGAACTGGTTTTCAGAAATGAGAGGGGTGTAAGTAGAATGTGGCGCATCAAGCTTCGAAGGAATCCATGGTTACGGGGGGAAGAGCTCACTTTTGTCATCGACAACTCGCTTCGTAACGCCCAGTGCCGTATCGGTCGTCATCTGCACGGACCCAAGGTGACGCGTCGGAAATCCAAGTTGACGAAGTTGTGATGTACGATCTCGAGGCGGATCATCGCCTGATGATTGACCGGGTGAGAAAATTCACAAGTCGCGCTTTGAGGAGTATGAGGAATACCTAGAATTCCCTAGGAAAGAGTTAGTCGGAAAGAAAAAGATCATGAATTGTCTTGCCCCGAATAAGAACCATTCGAATTCCAGACCGTCCTCGGGCTCAAGTTTGCGTTCAGCCTTAGGATCGAGTAAACAGACTTTGGACAAGGGAACAACTTGATTTTTTAGCAACTCCAAGATGGATTGTGTGTATACTTGAGAAGATGCGGCTGGCCCACTGAAGGAGGCCAATTTTTCTTGTAGAGAGGCGCAGGATCTTTTTGAGAGATGTGTGAAAAGAACACGGGCCGATGTGCCAACTAGCATTTTCATGTGCTACCGAAGTGGGGTCAATATAGACTGGGATGATCCATTGGACGGGGGAAAAAAGCTTACAGTGTACTCGAGTTCCACCCACGGAGGAATGGAGCTCGGGGTGGCTTCGTCCTCCTCCATGTGCTCTGTTGGTTTTTCTCAGTCGTCACGTTTCTCGATATGCACCATGTCCAGGAATAACCTATGACATATGTCGGGCCCATGCGTGATCGAACTATTCCTACGTCCTAGGTAATCGAAAGAGCAAATCGTTCAACTTGATGTTCACTTGACGAACCCACCAGGGTGACGAGGAGGTTCGTGCTTACTTTGAAGGTCAGACTGTCAGCTATACTCTCAGTTTAATCCTGTGTAATCGTGTCAAGAAAGCTGAGGTCAGTTAGTAGCTTCAATAGTGCTTGACTCCAAGTCGGATTCAGATCCAGCCTGAGTGATCGCACGGGGATCTGAATCAATCATTGATTACTTATTACATCCTTTTTTGGAATGATTTCTTTGTCCATGTGCCTCGGGCATTCGGATCCGGAAATACAAGTCTTTGGACTCCAGTTGTATTGCTGTGAGAATACAGGTACAAGTGCCAATGTATTACTTGTCGAAAGGGGGGGATGGAGAGACGACGAGGGGTTGGGTGGGAGCCTGTTGTGGCGATTAAGCTGTGAGGGCGGGCGGGATCGCCTCGCTACAATTGCAAAGGAAACCAACCTGAGAGGAGGGGGCTCGAGTGCTCGGGGAAAACAAGGGTGGGAGGGTGAAAAGAGAGGTGATCTGAGGACGGTGTGGCACAAAAGGAAGATCTGGCGCCGCCCGGCTTAACGCCACTCGTCCGAAAACAATGTTTTGCGGCTGCGCTCGTTCCTCTACGCCGCAGCACAACATGTATCATCACTTATCATTCTACATCGCCTTGGGTGGGTCAGCTACAGTACAATTGGTCAGAATGCATAGGATTTTGAGAGCAAACTTGGGCTCTTTCCTGCTGAAGCCTCTCTGACAACGCATTCCTCCATAATGCCCGGCTTTTGGGTAGTCCCAACCGTAAGCATTATGACCAATTACTATGCTCTACTTAAGACTAGGTCTCAACTAGTTTGTATTTTCGCCGGCTCGTTAAATCTTTATTTTCAAAATTCTGCAATGAGCCCATCTATAATGATGGTCGGGTGTGCTGGCAGGTCTGGGTTGCACCGTGGCATTACGCTACTAGGGTCGGATGATGGCGGACATATTTTGTTACCGTTCACGTGGCTTCGGGGCTCCTGGACGCAGACATTGCGCGATTGCATCGGACCTCTCCTGGACCCCGCGGTTCCATCGGACGTGATGACCCATGACTTCCTACCTGAAATTAATTGATACCAATGGACCAACGGTAACCCAGCGATCCTTTCCTGACACATCTGCTGAACGGCCCCCCGATGGTAATTAGAATATCATATAAAGCGGAGGCATTTGCACTCTGGTTGACCTCACTTCCCCTCGGTACAACAACAATAACGACATATACACATGACTGGGTCGAAATTTAAAGTTGCAATATGGTATGGAGTCGATACCGTGCACTTTTTACCGCAGACTGACCACTTGTTTGACTCAGTGGAGGGGGCGTCAGTGGGTTGACGCTCGCTGTGGCTTTGTCTAAATATCCAGACATCGAGGTCGAGGTATTCGAAGCTGCCGGACAGTTCACCGAAATCGGTGCTGGCGTTGGGATTTGGCCACGAGCGTTTAAGGTGCAGATTTTCTCCCGTAATTCGCTAGTTGATCGCACGTTGACGGCGTCATTATGCTTGAAGGTATTGCGGAAGTTGGGCACGGGTATCGAACATGCGCTCGTGAACGCAGCGACAGACTTTGAGTGGACGGAAGATTTCGGTATGTGCATCGGATGCTGTTTCGGGATTACCGTCTTCTCACCGAGTCTAGTCCCGGCTTGGCACATTCGCAAGAGCGACCAGCCTGAGGGCGTCGAGTTGTTTCAATTGATGACCAAGGGTAACTTGAAGCAAGTCTAATTTCACCATGCTTGGCTAATGATTTTTTCCAGGTGATTTAATGAGATTCCATCGAGCAGACTTCCACGGAATTCTACTCTCGTATCTTTCGCCGTCATGCAAGACGCACGCATCGAAGAGACTAGTCTCATATTCCCAGCCGGCGGTGTCACAGAAATCGTCAATAACACTGACCTTTACAGACGGATCGTCGTCATCGTGCGACCTGCTAGTGGGTGCCGACGGAATCAAGTCAGCCGTTCGCGGATGCATGATGCGCGAAATCGCTCAGACCCTCAGCGGACAAGAAGCAATCTTTGCATTGTCCTGTATAGACCCTATCTGGAGCGGAGCAGTTGCTTACCGCACATTAATCAACGCCGAGAAACTACGGGAACGTGCACCACATCATCAAGCACTGCAGAAACCCCTATTGGTGAGTTGGATCTCCTCACCTTGATAGGTGTCGACTGATGAGCTCGACACAGTACTTAGGGAAGGACGCTGTGAGTACGAGACTAATTAATGAACATTCATCGCTCTGAAACCTATTTACAGTTCTTCCTTGTGTATCCAATATCAAAAGGAAAATTCATAAACTTCGCCGGGTTCACTCTGTCAGAAGACCTTATCCGTACCTCTGATCAAGCGGACACGTCGGGGAGAAGAAGTTTCGAAGGCCCATGGGTCCGCGAGTTGTCCAAGGAAGAAATGTGCAAACCATTTGGAGGGTTTGAGAAGGACACGTGGCCGATCCTCGAGGTAATCAAACCCATGTTATGAATCGACCCCTTGACAATACCCCATCTATGACAGTGCATCGACAGAGGAACATTGTGGGCTGCTCATATTGCCAAACACCTCCCATCATTTTACCATGGTCGGGTTGCGTTAATTGGCGATGCAGCCCACGGTATGATGCCCTTCCAGGGGACTGGTGCCGGTCAAGGTCTCGAGGTATGCGACCAGCATCGTTTCCGTTTACTTTGGGGTTACTGGCAACTGACAAGGCACCTAGGACGCCTACCTTCTTGCCACGGTACTTGGACACCCATCGACTAAATTAGAGACGATACCTCGTGCCCTGGCCGTGTACGACGAGTTAAGGCGACCATTCTCGCACGATGTTGCCCTGCGTTCAAGGCTGAACGGGCAGATGTGTGTGTGGCAGGCGGGCGACATCCCCCTCACAAAGCTCGAGGAGGTGATGACGAAGAACTGGGAGTGGGCTTGGTTAAGCGAGCTGGACGATGTGCTGGACGACGCGGTGAACATGTTGGAACCGAAGACACCTTCAAGATATGAAGTACGTGTTGTCGAGTGTAGCGAGGTCACTATCTTCCCTTTAGTTCATTCCACGGCCAGAACGGTTGACTTATTTTCAATGACAGGCCACCGCTGGCAGTCGACAAAGGACTGAACAGTCTCCTTTTCCAATCAGAGCACAAGGGAGCGTTTTTTCCCCCCAAGATCTACTGTTTGTGGTTTAAATATTATGAGCAAGGTTGAAACGGGATTGAAATATTGAACCTTGCACTCACATGTTTGTCTTGTACCAAGCTAGATCTAAATTTAAAGAGTATGTCTTCCGCTGCTTCCGTCCCGTGCACCTTGCGCTGCGTTTCCATCAATGCCGCTCGTCCCTGACCATACAACGTCTTTCCGGATACACAACACACCATATCCTCCTATCGAAATCGTGTAGCAAGTTGGACTGGTTCTGTTTAGGAGCCAGGAGTCATTTCAGTGGTGGGTACGTTGTATTGATTCCCACTGAGATTGCTCAGCCCGCTCGTGTGTTCGGGTCTAAGAGTGTGAAAGAACCCTCAAAGCCCTGTCACCTAAGGTCACATGCCAGTGAAATACATACCTTCTTGCACTCGAGATGAGTGCAAGTATTGGCTCATCGTCCATCTCGCACTCAGTCGAACTAGTACTTGCGCAAAATACCCCTTCTGTGATAACATTGACTCGGGACACTCTCGTTAGCTGACAGCTAGCGCTCATTAGCCGGCATACTGCAGCCTGTTACGTCATGGAATTCGCCATTCTTCGCATTCATCATGGCTGGTCGCCATGACGACTTATCGCTTCCGAATCTCAGGGCTTTGAACGCGAAACAAAACGGGTCCTTTTGGGGGTATTCTGGGGTATTCTATCCTCTGGCACTAGGCCTTCATCGCCTTTCAATGTCTCGCTCAAGTTCTTTCCGAAATTCGTGGATACGAGTGTGATCGTTGCACACCACACCCACATAACTAGCAACCGTGTCCAGTGTCGAAATCAAGTTTATCGATTGGCGGGGCAAAGAACGTCCCTCTCATCGAGCCAGGTTTCGCGAGCAATTGGTCGAACTCGGCTGAAACTCCCACTTGCGCCCAATTGCATCCCACAACTTGAAGTCAAATAGTAATAAGCGCTCTCTGCTCGCACCAAGGCAAGTTCCGTCGAGGGCTGATGTTATTCATATGGCTTGTCTTATCTCCTTTGGTCATTTTTGACAGCATCATGTGGCTCATGACTCCCTCCTGAGTTTGAATGTTCAGACAAGCTGATAAGTCAGGTATGTGCTAGTTAAAGCACCGCGATAAATAACGTCCACCAAGATTACCGATAAATCGATTTTTGTATACGTATCGTAAGTGCAAGTCACCTTCCTCGGCCCACTATCTTAGAGGGTCTGGATCTTGATTTGGGCTATGATTCGAAACGTATTGTTATCGATCAACGGTCCTTCCATTCCCATTGTCATTTGGAAAAGTCGTCTAGCGAATGCAGAAAGCGAAGAGGGTCGCATAACCCTCCGCTCTGTATCTCTATGCCAAAGGATATCAGATTTCTTGGTAGGAGTCTGAACTGGAAATGGATTGCTCATGTTTTTCCTTTACTCAGCTTCCGGCTTTGAGCCCTCTGGACCTGGTCGCCGCGCTATTAATGCGTGTCGTTTTCCATGATGACAGGTTCAAATCTACCAGATCAACTTTTATTTCCACCCATGACTGAACTCAATCTAAAGCGAACAGGAACTGAACTAGATCCGTCCTTATGAACGGATCATTCAAGGGCCTTATCTCCATCAGCCAACGGCAGATTTCCTGTGGAACCCGGCGGTACGGTTACCTCACTACGCTTCACCCAAGTTTTGATATGCTGACACTTTACCCCCTGACGCGTATCCCGCCCCTGAAATATCGTTTTGACGTTTTTTCAAGGACCAACATATTATCTCTTTACCTCGCCTCAAACCCCGTCAAAAATTTCAAGGGAAACGGACGTTCCTTCAGAAAACACTTCGGCCCAGGTTGACTGGAAATTTCTTCTGAATGGAAACCCGTATTGGGGCCAGTCGTATGGAAAAACAAGCCAGGCGAAGCTACCACTGGTCTCGACAATTCGTGGTATGTCGCCTTTAATCCGGGCCTCGAGCTCGAGGACAGCTCTGTATACCCGACCTACGTCATCGCTATTGCCGGTACACCCCCACTCGAGCCGAGTACGTGTGGCTCAAAGAGAACTTCGCACCAAACCCTCGTCTCCAACTTCAATGCTTGGGCAGTTGATGGAACTCAGAATCCGCCCGTCGTCATTCCTGCAAAGAACGTTACACCAGGTGTGCCATCTATCGAAACAGGAACGGTGAATACAGTGTATTTTACTGTTCACCGCCCCAGCACCATATCCGTGGCTCCTCGACTTCACCACCCATCTGGACTAGTCTGCCTCTCCGAAGTTTATCGCTACCGGCCTCAGTCCTGGTGGTGCCCTGCCTCCTTCCCTTGTACTCACCTTGGTCTCAGCTATAGGGGCCATTCCAGCGGATATCAGTCCTGGAAACTCAGGTTTCACCGACCTTTTTTTAGCCCACTCTCGTCTCGTACCTCAGGCGACGGGAGTGGTTACAAACCGTGGAACCCCAACCCGATCAACACGCTCGATATCGTACCCCAGCATCTGTGAACTGGGTAGTTGTCCTGACTGGTCCTGACCATCGGCTACTGTCGGCCAACGCTAGCCGTTTCGCTATGCAATTTGGTTGGCGCTCTCCCTAAAGTCCATTCCCCCCCTTCACCAATCTACGGGCCACGGCACTCTTATACTTTCGCTCGCCTCCCTCCTTCCGCTCCGTCGAGGAGCTTGGCAGAGTTCCAACAGGTTACCCACCCCGGCGCACGTCCAGGCCTCCCTCGATGAGCTCACCATTAACGGATTAACCTTGACAAGTCCGATGCGCTCGACGCTGGGCCTGGGCTCAGCCGAGAAATCAGAGCACGAGATACAGTTCAACTATCCCTGTCATTACTGATTTCGCCGAGTGGGCACCATCTCACAAGGCACTGCAATATTTTGCATGGGGTTGTTATTTTGGGCTAGCCCACTAATCCATACCTTGCAAGATTAACATTGACGAAACGAATGATAAGACCCATCAAGTGCCGTATCATTGAGGAAAACTCACATCTGACAAAGGCAACTAATTATCTAATATCGACGCAAGTACAGTAGGACAGTCTATAGATATGGTATAAATCTCCGTTGGGATAGCACCGAGCAAGTGTGTGTGAGATGATGTTCGCCATTCGTCATCGAGCATTTCATCGCCTCTTCGCAAGGACTCTAGCAATGCTCGCCTTGACAATGCCCACAGCTTTCTCCACATCTTTCTTCGACAGTGCCGCCGTGGCAGCAATGCGAATCGTCGGGCGCGAATCGATCATCTCTTGACTTTTCAGGTGCTTACCACGCGTGATGAATACCCCGTTCGCAAGGGCATCGTCAACAATATCCTGCAAGACCCGTTCCTCCGCCTCGTGGTTGGGGGAAGGAGGAGTAACTGTGAGGTGCTGTGGACTGTTGCGGAGACAGAAATGAATTATAGGGCTGGCACGGTGACCGAGTACCGTGATCCCTTCGGTCTTTTCCAACACAGAGCGGATGGTGTCAACGTTATCGTGGAGAGTGGTGAGGACCGAAGGGGTATTTCGCAAGTAACTAATCGCCTCTGATCCGGAGGTGGCAAGAAGGGGGGGCATTGATGCGGAGAAGACGAAGGAAGTCCCGTTAATGCGCTATCAAATGGAAGACAAATTAGTGGAGTACTAACTTGATCGCTCTTGTAACCCACCTGATGTTCGGTGACGTTGGAAGAACCAGCGCAGAAGCCACCGGCAGAGCATAAACCGTTGGCGACAGAGCCCACAAGCATGTCAATCTGCGCGGCCTGGAGGGGGCTATCAGATTACAATGTACAATCAGCCAAGTGAGAAACATACGGGAACATTGTAAAGTTCGGTCAGGCCACGACCAGTTCGACCAACTGTACCAAACGAGATACTCTCATCAAGGATGAGTCGATACTTGTACTTGAGTTTAAGCTCGATCTATAAAAATCGTATGCTTAACACAACAAAGAAAACAAAGATGCATCATTTGACAAACCAGCCTGGGCAGATCGACCATTTCCCCATCGCGTTCGAAGATACCTTCCGTGATAATGAAGCGACGTGTCAACGGACCCTTGCGTTTCTTTCTCTCCTTCTCTACGCTGACAAGAACGTCCTCGAGGTTCTTGAGATCATTGTGGTCATACCATCGAATCGTCGAACGAGATATTTGGATGCCCTTCTGGATGGCAAGGTTTACGGAACGATCCGCGACAACAATATCGCCTCGCTTGCAGAAAGCAGGAATAACAGAGGAGATAGTCGAGAATCCCTGAGAGTAAAGGATGGATGCCTCCGTTCCCAAAAATTCCGCAACGTCACGTTCCAGGTCAAGGTGTACGTCTACTTGGCGTGTGAACCAAACACGCTCTCGATGTAGACGGACGACTCGAACCCACCAACAGTTCCATAGAAACCTGGGGGACCGCAGCTTCCAACACCATATTTACGCAGGGTTTCGATAGCTTTTTCTTTTATTTGCTCGTTGCCTGCGAGCCCGGAAAAGTTGAAGCTTGCTAGGTTGATGACTGACTTGCCGTTGGACAACAACTTGGGTTTGGGGCCAATGGGGCCAGTAATGATGGGAACGGAGTTCAGGTCCCGTTGTTCCCATTCGCTCAGAGGTTGTGCGAGGTTGTCGGGTGTCCACTCATCCACGAGTTCGTTGATTTCCTAAACGCGCGTGATCAATGAAATGCGACAGTTGCACTCGGAAAAACAAACCTTTTCAGAAAACTGTATGAAATGTTTACCCTGTTTATCTCCTCGGGTTCGTGACTGTAATAGCGTGCGGATGGCAAAAATGACAAGGATCAACTCTAAGATGGTTCGCCCAGGATCGTTTTGGTGCGAGGACTTGACGTATCGTGCGACCACGGCAGAACCGGGAATTTTGTAGAACGTTGACTCGAGCCTAGATAGGGAATAAGCTAAGAAAGTGAGCAATGGCTCCAAGGCAGAGGAGTATGTGTCCGACATCGTGGAAGGTCGGGATCCAGGTGTGAACAGTGGTCCAACACTGGCGGTGTCTGGAAAAATGGACATTACATAAGCCACGCTCTCACATCTACCCCTGTTCCCTCTGAAGCCCTCAGTGGTTGGTGAGTCTTCTCACTAATTCGTGGCAGAACTTGACATGGCATGTAGGACAATCTTTATTATAATGCACTCCATCTCCTGGCTCGTGCCGGAACCAAGGTGAGGTATCATAACGTAATACCAGAAGATAGAAGCTTTACATCGACCAAGCGCCATGCCTCACGGAATAATTTACTACAGTGACTCGGCTTGAAAGCCTCGAGGACGTTCTTATGAAGTCAATACGAGCTTCGAGAAGGAGAGGCAGCTGCCACAGGGGTTATCGACTTGTCGCTCCATTAAGTAATAGCCGGTAGTATCTTCGACCGTCAAACACCCCATTGAGCACTCAGCAAGAGTGAGCCGAGCGACAGTAGTAAGAAAATAATCATAACCTCCTCATCAGAAAAATTGTGCAAACAGGATATGTGAGAGGTCGATTTGGTTCGTAAAATGATGTACCTCTTTCAGCATGCTCATAATTCGGTGGCTCGAGTTTCAGCTCCAATACATGTATCCACTCATTCCTGGCAAGACTTTCTCTTTCCGGCGCAGTCGGTAGAACTGATCGTGGCTTCGGCCGAATTCTACAGCTTTATTTCCCTTGTGCTGATTGTGGCCCTTCAACATGTTGGTTAGATCAGTTCCCAACGGCTTATTGCTATCCAGTAGTTTCTGTGCCGGGTACTTTGTCTTGTCTGCATCGATGCTCACCCCTCTCGCAACTTCCATGCCGGAGGTAATCGGCTACTTGCGAAATAACCCTCTGGGTTCTTACCCCTCTCCACGACACCACCCAGTCCTCCGTCGTCGTGCTTGACAGCCATGCTATCCAATACGCAACAGTTCGAAGTGCCTTACGGTTCCTCTTCCCGGCTTCAGCCATGAGGCAGAGGAACAGGTTATGCAGGACACCGTGGACGACATCATTGTAGATGGAACCTATCACGCTTGGTAAGCAGCTAAGGTCGGATAGTGACCGATTCCCATTCGACGATCCGCATTGCTACAACGGTGCCCTTGTCGAAGACAGACGTGGAGGAGGTTGCGGGTATCAACAAAGCAAGTGTTGCCAGCAACGTCCGTACGGGGATAGATACAAGCTTGAGGTACCAGGTCGAGCCTGTCAACCAGGTCAAGTTCCAGCCTTTGTAGCTAACTGCCTTGTTCAACCGACGAGCGAAGAATGTCAGAAGAGTTCTGGTCTCTAGTCGCATGCTGGCGACTGACGATGGAACATACTTTTTATTTATTTCAGAAAATTGTATGACACGTTTTCCTGCTTGCCAAGCGTTCACGACTGCGGTGTTGAGCGTGCGGTTGGCCGGAAAAGATCAGGATGCATGCCAATTGTATATAGAGAGGATCTGGCAGTTCTACACGCTCGCTCACCACAAGACATGATTTTCGTCATCTGAGCAGAGCATATTTAATCTGTTCGAGTCAGTTGTAGAACCGGGTAGACGACTCAGGCAGTCCTTGGGGGTGTCAACGATATCATGCATGTCACTAACAGTGGTAGCATGCTCGGTGGCGTGTTCATTGTGCCGGACCCGGCTGGTTTAATCGCCTCGAATCTGGCCGCTTACAACTTTCAGTACATCCTTTTCCCTTTCACCATGAATGTACGACACTTGTATGCGCACAATCTTGGAGGGTTCGACGTCGCATACGCGGCTTGTCCACGATCGAGTTCACGGATGACGGGCCGACCCACGTGAGATTTAAGTATTGAAAGTATGACGCGTACGGTTGATTGCTGACGCAGATGCTGGTGCATGTCTGTAGGAATGTGTTTGTCTCCGTCCGAGGATCTTGTGCGAATTTATCTTGAAATTGGCTCGACCGAAATTCACCATCGTCGGTCTTTGCGCGAGGGTAAAAATTACAATGTCGAATATTTAAGCAATTCGCGAAGTAAAAGTAAATACAGCCATCGTCGCAGTTTCCTATAAAAGTGTAACGTGGTGAATAAAACATGTCACGTCCTCAGCCATGCGGTTTTGGCGATCTTTTTGAGCTTCTTTTGTTCCTTGAATCGGTCCTGGATAGAGCCGGAAGCGTCAGTACGTCCGTCCGTTGATGGCGCATTCCGTCTTGAATTCGCCGTCTCTCGCGATGCACGCAAAGAGAAAATGATGATGAAAAGGAGAAACCGGATATTTAAACACTCACCAAGTCCTTCTTCGTCGGCCTCTTCCTCTTCTTCCCTCCCGCCTCTTTCTCCTCTGCATCCCGTTGTTCCACGTCTTTTTCCCACGCGCCCACATCGAAATAGAACTCGCTCATGCGCTTCATGCGTTCAAATTCAGACAGGTGGGAAGGCGCCCGTGCATCAGCCGCTGTGAACGCGCCAGTGCGGGCGTTGAACTTTGCGGTAAAGCTTCCTGTGTGGGCGATAGAGGACGAGCTAGCGAGGGACGGGTCGAGGTGGGCAAGGGAAGGATCTATGCCCGCTGCGATAGCGCGCGCCTCGAGGGAGTTGGGGTCGTAGGGATTGGGGTTGACAGTTCCATCCGGAGCATCCACCTGCGCGTCTGTGCCTGTGTCTTGGGCGCCAGTGGAGGAAGACGAAGGGTCAGGAGACGGCTGGAGAGGGTTAACCCAAGTCGTTTCGCTGGTGGTTGCGTTGTAAAAGTAGTAGGCGTTGTGCTGGGGCGAGAAGATGGCTTGCCATGTACCAGCTGAGAGGCTAGCAGACGTGGCAGTCATCGGAGAGGTGGAAGCGGAGGAGTCGGGGGTTGGGGATGGGGCGTCGTCGTTGTCGGCGGCAGTTTCTTTACGCATTTCCTGTGAGTCTTGTTGGGATTCAGTCTCTTTAGGATCACTGGACATGGCTGCCGATGAGGAGAACGAAATTAATTAATTAGTTACTTGACAAGAGGGAGAGTGAAAAAATAATTAAATAAATATATCCTACAATGCACTCTGATTCCTACCACACGCACGTCCCAGTGACGATGCTTCGCTCGGCGCTGAAGCAGTCGTCCCGCCCATCTTCACCCGCACTCGGTGCTCCCTCCTCGCCACCCCCTCGGACGACGTCCGCGTCGTCGTTGACAACCTTCCCTTTCGCTGTCTCACCCTACCAGCCACAGTGCGCGCCCGGGACATCCACACCCATGCCATCTCCGAATGCCCCATCTACCACCTCCGCCCTGGTCGTGTCCCAGGGGTATACCCCCAAAGTATCCTTCGACACATTTGAAAACTCTGCCGCGTCCATGTTCTCTTTTACCCTTCACGTCCAGTCAGATGGCTATGCACGGAATCGTTCCACCCGTGTCTTTCTATGCGCCTCAAGTCCCGATGAAAGCGGCCGAGAAGCCCTGGAATGGGCCATCGAGCGTCTTGTTCAAGACGGCGACGAGCTCGTTGTATTCAGAGGTATTGATCAGGAAGAGCTAGGTGGGCGTGTATCTTTGCTGCCAGCTCACGTGTCTCTTATTCGTATGTAGAAAAGGACAATGAACTCGTACGGGAAGAAGCAAGGGACCTCATGAGGCATATCCAGGACAAATGTGTCGAGTATGACCCAGACCGCAAAGTACTCCTTCCCCCTTCTCATCAGTGGCTCCCCTTTTAATCACCCTCTCAAGCTTTCAATTATTCTTGAATTTATCGCAGGCCGTGTGACCACAACCCTCGACAGGCTCATCGCGCTTTACCGTCCCGATTCGGTCGTTGTCGGTATGCGCGCCCAGAGGCGTGTCCTTGGTTTCGGTGGGGGACAAAGTTCTCTCGCCCTTCTTCTCCAAGAAGCAAAGATGTTTCCGTCATGACAGAACCAGATTGTTCGAACCGTGTTACTTTACTTCAGGACACACCAGGACCAAAGAAGATG
>JBBPQP010000389.1:0-27613 GCA_038092555.1 Boletus subgraveolens | reverse complement strand
CCCCCGCAATGCGTTTCACTGACTGATCCACTTTCCTCTCGACAGCGTGACCATTCGCTTCCCAGATTTCATGGTCACCGAAAAAGAGCTGAGGGCTGCCATGTCCTCCATATCTCCAACTGTTCTCGTCAAAGTCGTCGATTGGACTGCAACGATCGGATTCTTTGTCGAGCTCGCAGGCGACCAAGGTATGCCTTCCCATCCATCCCACCCTTTCACGTCTCTCGCTCACGGAAATCCCGTCTTTCTGCACCCAAGTCTCTGATCTCGCACGCGCGACGGAACACGTACTCGACGAGTTGACCCGATCAAACACCAACATTGCTTGGGCCCTCACACACGAGTTATTCCGCAAGCCGACCATCCGGCTCGTCCGACCCGGGACGTTTAGTGATTTTCGCCAACTGAAACTCGACGAGGGGAGTAACAACCTCGGACAAGTCAAAGTGCCTGTCGTCCTATCCAAGGCTGCATACGTGACTTGGTTTTCGAATCGGGTCGTGCAGGAATTATGAGTTTTTTCTTTTTCTTTTCGTCGTGCGTGAGTCTCGAAAAAAAATCTTTGCGATTTTACCTGGTCTCAACGCGGCTGTTCCAAATTTAGATACCCTTTTTATTCTTCTTCACCTTCTTGCACACTCATGCTATTGCAATTCAATTCGTCATGTTAGTGGCTTGATACGCACAATCACAATATATACACACAAGCAGTTTACGTAAGTAGTACAATAACAAAACCCTGGTTTCCACAGCTCTCGTTAAGGTGACCAAGGTAAGGATAGCCTCTTCAAAACCTGAGGATAACCCAGGAACAAGAAATATGACAACCACCATCCCTTCCATGATACAGATCCACCTCAACAACAAGACAGGGGTGGGCAACGTGCGCTTAGTTGCAAATGGGTGCAGAGCACACGGCCGTAGTAGAGCCGTACTGTACACATATCAGACAATCTCGTTGCGAAAGCCGGTAGGCTCGGCTACTCACAATTTCGTTACAGCAGAGCTTGATGAAGTAACACTGATCACCAGGCGCGAGGGGCATACAGGTTGTTCCAGAGAAACCACGGGGGGTCTAGTTACGCAATCGTCAATACAACTCGACAGCAGGCGACACCATGACTTACATTTTGGGCTCCCTGGCAGCATACTGTCGAGCACTGAGCGGTAACAGTGCCCACCATAGCGAACAGTGCGATGAAGACGGAAGTAGGACGAATGAACATGTTCAAGAGGAGTTGGTCTGTAGAGATGGGGACTGTCACTGACCAGCTAGTGGGCCCTTTTATAAGTTCTCGGTTTTCCGGGAACTCGAATCCCGTTGAATGGTTACATTGGCAGTCCTCGAGCTCGGCTAATTATTTCATTCCGTGCCGACATCGACTTCCATCCATTCTGTTATTCGGTTCCTCGGTTGACACAAAAGCAAGCGATCACGGAGCCCCGGATAGAGATAACCTGCAAGCGGCGACCAGTCGTTCCTTGGGATGCACTTTGAATATCTTCTATGATACCAGTCTCCTTGAGGTAAAGTCATCCACCAGCACGTTTAAGCAGCTGCAAAAAATGATAGATCAGTAGAACGAAGCACTGTCAGATGATATTGTCGCGATCACTCATCCTCACCCCCACCTTCAGACCGCATGCCCTCATCACACTTTAAACAGCTACAAAATTGGTATGTCAGTGGCATCGGAAGGAAACATGGAACCATCGTTGGACGATATCGCGGCGCAGTGATCACCCATCCTCGCCCCCACCTTCAAGCCGCATGCCCTCATCGCACTTGAAACAGCTACAAAAATAGTACATCAGTGGCCCATCAGAGTAGATCGAAGCATTGTCGGATGATGTCATCGTGATCGCTCATCCTCGCCCCCACCTTCAGACCATATCCCCCCATTGCACTTTAGACAGCTACAAAATCGGTACATCAGTGGCATCAGAATAGAAGCATTGTTGGATGATATACCCGTGATCGCTCATCCTTGCCCCCACCTTCAGGCCGCATGCCCTCACCGCACTTTGAACAGCTACAAAAATGAAATATCAGTGGGATCAGAGTGGATCGAAGCATTGCCGGGTGATATCCCCGCGACCACTCATCCTCGCTCCCACTTTTAGACCGCATGCCCTCATCGTTGTCATGCTCATTTCCACCTTGTGCTTCGATCGTTGTGTCGCTCTTAGGCTTTAGCCCAAGACCTTAGGAGTGCTCCCTCCAACTTGCCCCACTTTGACCTCGCTCAACTACTGTAACTCGCCACTTCTCGTGCTTTGCAAGGTCTCTTTCTTCCTCCCAAAGACGCTTCGCCGCTCTTTCCCTACCTCGAGCTTCTTCAGCCCGCCGGTCATTCCGGAGGATGACGGTGTGGCTGGAACGGTGAGGTTACATCTGACGCCATCAATGATCTCGACCCCTGCAAGGATAATCGTCACCCGATTAAGCGCCGTGAGATCGAAGGCCCAGAGCAGGCATCCACTCGAGTGTACATACTTATATTGAACACCACTAGCAGCTCCTGAAAGGGCACAGGGGGCCATTGATTTTCGGAGGAAGTCAAAATGCCAAGACTTAGGCCACCTAGTGCCACAATGGACCATGGTAGCGCGTTTGGCTTCGAGTACCCTCTATGGTCATTCCAGAGCAATTTTTAATGCCAGAATCCAGCATTTTTTCAGCATACAGGTGGACATCTCCGACTGAAATTGCTCAATTTGGTAGGTGCTGTGGTCTACTGCAACCGCCTCATCGAATTAAAAAAGGAGGATATATTATAACAGCGAAGAAACAGTGTTTCATGAAATTGTGAGACGACGGGCTTAAAGCTTGAAACGACAGCACTTGAAACGAGACGAGCCTGTCCCCGGCAAAAAGTCTGGAACGTCCCAGATTTAAACTCCGAACGGCTCTAATTTTGGAAGCATGTTCTGAAATGGGATGGAGAGCTTACAATTACCAAGTACGTACCTTTGTGGCGTCTGAAGACGATAAGACGAAATGTTCGCGCATACGACAGTGTGCAAGTCTCGCGCGCTCTCCAATGCCGCAGGACACACCCATACTGCATACGAAGACCACATAACTGGTAACTGTGCGATGGTATTGGAAAAGAATGCTGGGAAAACTATGATACAGGTTAATACGTGAGCATCTTCATCGACTCGGAGGAGCTCGAATGACGAGGTATAGCTCCTTAGGATCATCCACCGTCATCATCCACAACACGCCTGTGACCTGGGCCGATCATCTCCAAATCATATAATTCATACACATTGATCGCTTTCCCCTTCCTCGCCAAATGGCCACCCTAAATGTCACCGGAAGCCTGCGGTGCCGAAGTCGTGTGGATGGCCCTTAAAACTGCGCGGGTTGGAGATGGTTGCCTAAACTTCTGTCGTACGGCAGAAACCTTGCGGTCCCTGAGTACACTGGTGTTGACGATGTGCCTGAATTCGTGAGCAGGCGTTGGTGGCACGAACCCGCTGGGATGCTTGACAGTTCCGTCCGGTTCGCGTACCTCGAAGGGTATCTTGTGCGAAGAGGGGAGCGTCGTAGCGTCGACTTGTTCAAAGTCGGACTCGAGAACGCTATGAGCGACGGCCTTTGTCTGTACTGCGCGATCTTCCCTCTCATTACGCTCTTTCTCCTTGGCACGTGCGACGTCAGAAGTGCTGGTGTGCCCCGGGCCAGGAACAACAAAGCCAGATGGATGCATGATGCGGCCCTCAGTAGCCTGATGTTCGACAGGGATCTTGGCCCTCAAACGACGTGTAGTGGCAATAACGTCACCCAAAAGAATAGAATCGGTAAGAGAGGGCATTAATCCCAACTCTCCGTGCTTGCCCTCATGTGCTTCCTGGAAAGCAGAGAGTAAGTTATTCGTAACGACCTGAAAAACGGGAAATGGGCTCACCAAGTCCGAGGAAGAAGTGGCGCGGTGTTCTTTGTACTTGACGAAGAAATCAGGCACCTCAGTCACATTGTAGGAAGTCGAGTCGTAGGGGACACGCGAAGACATATGAAAACGGCGGGTCTGCTGGGACGACTCCGCGAATGAAGGGCTATCGTGTTTTAAAGGTTATCAGCAATCAAGGAATACGAAATGTGTTTCATACGTGTCTGCAGGGAGAGACTGGTCGGGTTTGAGTCTCTCCAAGTGGCCACCTCTGGTAATGACACGCAGCTCTCTTGGGCGGGTAGCACCCCCCATGCACCTGGAGATGGGCAACATTGTTTAGTGGAAAAAGTGGGCGGGACAGATGAGAAAAAGAGCACGAGGTGGGTTTAAATAAATGAGGGTACATGCGACTGGGGGCCCGGCGCTACAGATGACATCATCCACCCTGTTTTTCGGATGCTAGCACAGGACAGTTTACCCGGGGTAACCCTGACTAGAGACTCACCCATTCGTGGCATCAAGATAGTCCGTTCCCGAGAGCCTGGGTCGTATTTCTGGTTTTACATCGCGAGCTAACAACTTCGCGCCTCTGGGGAGGACAAACATGATTGAAGTGATGCGATAGAGAGGTTTTTGAACGACCAATCCAATTCTTCTTTGCTCATGGTCGCTAATGAATTGATTGAGATTTCAGCTGTTTGTTGATTTCCTCCCACTCCAAATTTGTGCGTAACCGTTATCGCGTGTGCCGCTTTCCTTTTATGCAAACTCCGTTCCAAGCTTCCATTAGCCGAAAAGGCTCACCCAGGGTCAATCACGCGCTCATGCTGTCAACTCGCTTCCCGAGGGTTTCCAAATCCGTTAAAACGACTTGCTAGCAAGGCCTGGACGACGGAGTAGGCAACTATGTGATGGGCCATCGATGACAATACGGGCCGGTCCATATATCTGGGTATCTGGGTATATACTAGCTCACCGTTGCCTGGGACAATTGCCCCCCGAAACTGCGGACTTCCAGCCCAGCTGGCGTCACGAAACAGGTACGCGCTGAACGCCTCCAGTGCCTGAGCAACGGTCAACACACAAGTGGAATACTGAGGAAATTCATCCGAGCAGTCGATATTGTGACCCAGCCTCCCAGTGCTATGAACTGTCGGGTCCACCTACAGGTGAGCACATGTTTTTTTACTGGATGACAAGTTTAAGTTGCGCACGGTCTCAGGCTCTCAGCTATGCCCGAGATAGCACGTGAATTCCCCTGCCTAATTGCTGGTTCCAAATTCAATTAGAACGGAAGCAGAACAATGGAGAAACCTTCGGAACAGGTATAGAACAATAAATCTAATGTTTGGACCCACCCAGCTTGAAAGTCAGCCAGGTCCACACCTGACACCACCGCTTGGAGAAAACAGACAGATTAAACCGTAAGTTGACCAGAGACCATCGAATTCACTGCTTCCTGACCACTATCTGCCTTACATTTCTGAAAATGTCCTCCTCGGCGTCTCCAGCGATCAAACGCGCTCAAGCCCAAGAAACTCGCTTCCAAAGTGTCACAATCGACCCTGTCGAATGGCCTTTTGAACAATTCCCCCCACCTCCACTGGACGGGTATTGGATCCCGAAATTCGCCCCTCCTCCCCCTTCGAAATTCCCTGCTCCACTCCCGAATGTGCCATCGAACTTGACGCTCGACCCTCCCACCATGGCGCTTACCTATCCACCACCACTCCCTCTTACCGAGGAAGATCCCACCTGGCTCGATCAAATGCTGGCCGACGTGATGCGTCAACGCGCACACCTCGAAATGTCCCTCTCAGAAGCCCAAGCAGACGTGGCGAACGCATACGTAGAAGCCGGGCTAGCAGATGCGGAGCTAGAAGAGGAGAGGTCCAAGATGCAAGCCTTTTTGAACATGGTAGCGAGCGTCGCTGGGAATGGGTTCATTCGGAGAATGTTGGAGGACGTGGACCACTCTGTCGAGGTGATGTCCAGGCCTCGAGGGGATGACGATGACAGCGGATACGACTCTCCCTCTTCCTCCTCATCTGGATCCACACACAGCATCCATGGACCCGCAGTCTGACGTTCTGGGCCCTGTTCGCGAAGCGAACGCTGACATCACATACCGGCAGGCGGCGAGAGCGACCATGTCATTCTAAGGTGGTCACGTCACGACCACTAGCAGTTGCAACGGCGATACCATTTCAGCCTTATCAGTCACGCCGATACCGGTTTCATACCTTATACCCGGATCACAATCATATCATACGCTACTCGCCACTATTTTTGGTAGCTGCCCGCACCGCACTAGAAGATACGTGTCAGTTCGCGCTGCGTAGTGGATCTCTCTTGTAGCGGTAGGAAATATAGCGCTCACGCACACTCCATGTCAGCCTCCCTACAATTGTTAGACCCGACAAGGTTTCAGGCGGGTTTTGGGTGTTATTGTTCGAGAATCGGCAGTCCCGGCCCGACCGATAACAGTAATCAGTGAAAGGCTAAAGATGGCAATGTAAACTTATTTTGAGCTTACAGCTCTGAAAGTAGTCGCCGCACGCTTTACCGTCCTTATCCAGTGTCTATTTCCAATCGAGTAAGCGTAATAAGCCGATCAACAACACACAAGTATCCTTTATGGACGGATTTCTGCACAGCTTGATCAAGTAGTAGACTGCCCAAGAAACCTCGACCACCAGTTTGAGGTAGAAAAACACCCCTGAGAACATGATGCAGGCTGTGAGTCGCACTGGCCCGTTGAAAGGCTTGAGAGACCGAGCAAGCTTGACGAGCTTGACCTGGATCGTAAGCAGCTTGATGATGACGATCGTGAAGATGAGAAACGAGACGACGGATCGCTTGAGCATGTGTCTGCTGACTCGGAACGTGATGATGGCGAATGTGAGTTGTTTGAAGACGCGGTTCTAGCAGTTCGCGTCAATTCTAATCGACAAGACCATCGTCGCTCGCGCGCGGACTCACCCTTTGCGTCCGTATGTATTCTTGGCTGTTTTTCAAGTTCAGAAACTCGTAATCTCCCGCAGAGAACATGTAGGCGATGACGACGACTTTGGTGAAGAGCATGATGGAGAAGGAGATGGCGTGGAGCGGTCGACAAGGTATCATCCTGTAGGTCGGCGGGCCGTGCAGCGTGCACGAGGTTTTTCTTTTTCTTTTCTTTTCGAATGGATCCCGTGAGTTGCGACTGCAACGTGCCCGAGGGTGTGTTAGTTTGAAGGGCATGCGGGACTCCATCGCAAATGGGACTAGCAAAGGGCGATGCTCAGCCCCAGACACGATCATAATGCCTCGCTAAAGGAGGTCGAAATTAGAAGCTAGTCGACAGTGAAAGGGTAGTACGCACGAGGGATGGAACTTGATAGCAGCTTGGCGGCGCCGAGTTAGTCCAAAATTGCAAAACACCATACCCACAGTCCAGTCAAACAAACCAGACTTTGGAGATATGTGTTAGGATAATGCATCGAAGGGGCGCCGGCATCCTGGCAGAGACGAATTCTCTGCCACCTTACCCCCAATGCCATAGCGGAAATCCGATAATGAGATACGCGTCCCGAACCCCGCAGGAGAGTACAAGGACGACTGTGGTTTGAAGTAGGCTGCAAATTATTGGGGTGCGAGGACCATCGTGCACTCCCCGAGACACGATATACGTGTTCAAACCTTTGCTAGGTAGAATCAATTTTTTGCAGAGACAACTAAACATTACAAGAGTGCCTGAAACAGATAGATCGAAGGTGTTCCCGATCTGGTGAAATATTGGACTCGGCCAAAATATTTTGATCAAGCGAGTCCACGCCCGTTGGTAAATGGAAGAAGGGACGACTATCGTGGTCTGCCTATGGAAGACCACCTGGTGTACCAATGAGACGAAGGCTGGTTCTCTCGTTTTTTGGTTGCTTGACGCTGGTAAACGTTGGCAGGGAAAAGCGTCGGCCATAGAACGAGGGACGCGGCTGGTGTGATACGACCGCACAATGAGCCCGAGGACATCATTGTAAAGGCAACGAAGACCAGTTCTTGAGCAATGAGCACAGTTGTTTCCCCAGCATTGCTACGGACGGTACTGGATTTCGGTGGGTGTTGCCCGCAGTGGAAGCAGGAAGAGTTGTATATACCATATACTATAGCACTGGTGACCATAGAATTCAATAGGCAAAAGCGAACGTGTACATAACTTGGGTTTGTACTCCAAAAAAATCTTTTCAAGGAGATGCAAGTTTCTGCCAATACAACCCCGACCACATCCACGATTCTTTTCCCGTATGAAATCGTCTTTTACATCTTGCACTTCTTGAACCCGTGCGAGGTCATCCGACTGCGTCTGGTGCGCTCAGCTGCCTCCCAGATGCCTGTCGGGCGCGGGCTGTCCATCAGGCTGATCGATCTTTACTAGGTGTCAAAACAATTCAACAGCGTCACTCACGATGCCCGACTGTGGAGGGCGTTATATACCAACTCATGCTTGCCTCGCCCATCTGGACCATTCCTGTGGCAATCCACGCAGTTTCTCGAACGTGTATTGATCCACTCAACACGTGTATCCAGCACATGGACTTCGCAGCCCATCAACATTGTTTCTCGCGTCCAAGGTCCACGGATATCCACAAAACCATCTCCGATATCAACCTCATTCGACTTTCTCTTTGGGAGATTGTTCATTTGGTGTGAAGAAGAGCAACTCCTCGCTCAGGATCTCGAAACCGGTATAGGTCGGGTTCTATGGCAGGGTACAGCACCCATATCGTCACTTGGCGCTTGTTCATTGACGTTTCCTGATGCCGAGCGCGTTTTTATCGCTCTGCGTCACGTAGACGAGCCCATTTCCCAGCGTACGCCGATGCACGTACATTTCCTGCTTGCCTCGTTCTTTCCCGATTCTGATTGTACCATTCCCCAGCAAGCTCCTGGAGTTTCCGCTAAAAGATGATGTATACCCAGTGTTGGGTCCTTTGACCTTTGAGTTGGACTTGCCGGAATATGTGAATTTCCCTATGTCTGCCAGCGCACCCTTTTTGTTCTTTCATGGTGGCATAGACCGCTTATTTGGGCATCCCTACGATCCTACGGTGATGGACGCGCGGACACGAGCCACATACAGATTTCCTGCGTTCAGTTCCAGCCTCGTGAGTAGTCCCATTGTCGTCGAGTTTGTGTTCATCCTCGTTGGTATCGTAGGATGCGGTTATTCACAGAGAGTCCCGTCCGTGGTGGCCTGGGTTCACCGTGCTCTCAGGGGGCCACGTCCTCGTCTTTCATCCCTGGAGGCACTGGGACCCTCCGGTGACTCTCATCCAGATATTCGCCGCTCCAGATCCATCAGCAGACCCGCCTGATGTCGATATGGGCCAACTTCGCCTCACGCATGAAATTCTCGTCGACTATTGCTATGCGCCCACTCACCACCTCCGCGATGCCGTTGTCGACCCGGAAACGGGGGAGACCAACGTACGGTTCCTGAGCACTGACACGCGTCACGGGCAGACCCATTATATCTGCGTTGACATCACGATTCCGGCGATAAACTCGGGGTCTACGGAGATCCTCCCCATGTTCGTCGACGCACAAGAGTTCCTCGTTCTTCCAGGGCAGAGACGGACTATCTTCATGGACTCTTCCGACGATGGATACGGAAGGGGGATGCTGACACTGTCCTTGTCAGAGTACGAAGATCTTAGCGACTATCCTCTCGTCCTCTATAAATTCTCGATCGATGCCAGTGGAGAGCGTTGTACAGCTGTGGTCAGCGAACCCAGTAACCTGACTCGGCAAGACGTATTCCAGTATGCGGATTCTTGTGTATTTGATGGCGTCAGAGGAAGGTTTTGTCACGATCTGGAGGCAAGCTATCAGCGTTATGACGTAATAGTACTCGGTCTCCACTAGCTTCCGTGGTTGGCTATCGGCTATGGTCTGTGTCCTGCTCCGTTTAGTGTCTATCGCTGACCCATATATCTTTTTATGTTCTCAGTCATACCGCGATGTGTTGGATACCCTAGACATTCATTTTCTCTTCGTTATCCCCGGTCGTAGCTCCAACACATACATAGAAATCCACACAATATGGAGGGAAGGAACAATAATTATTTAGAGTCAACTGTGCTCCACCCACAGATTGACAGCTACTTTTCACGCAATCGCCTCTCCGTCTTGCAAGATATTGACAGTTCAGAAACGAAACTATCGTTGTACCCCCAGTAGTTTCTACGATTCGCTGATAGAGTTTGTGGCTGAGTTACCCTCATCCAAACGTGGCTTTCCTCCCGAGAGCAACGATCGCTTCGACGTCTTTAGCAACCTTGGTATATACGATTCCCTCCTGTGAGTACACGGACAGTACAACCCTACACAGAACTCACCGTTCACGTCACTTGCGATGTCGTGCTGACGTGGGTTGCTTTGTCTGTCAGCAAAGACTAGACGTGTCCTGCCGGCAGCTGATAAAGGACGTGTAAGATCAATATTGTAATAGTACACCCGCACAAATTTACCAAACGAAGGTGTGCATCGTGATAACTCGGCCACTGAGTGCACCGGATAAAGGATCCTCGTCATGGACGACTTCGAACCTCACCTCGGTCCCTCGGGACAACCAAGAATCAATAAATGGCCCCTGTTACCAACAAACGCATCATATTCAAGGAACTCCTCAAAGGTGAACGCTTCACACAACATCCAGGTGAAGAAATTTGCGCCGAACCCTCAAACAACTAGGCTCTTTCGTTCCCGGTCAGACAACAGTGTTTGATGGCAGCCAAACGATCGACGTAGACAACGTCTCTTTGAATGGAGGTGTCTTGCTCAAGACCCTCGTGTTGTCCTTGGAACCCTATGTCCTCGTCAAGATGATGCCAGGTCTTCCTGTAAGTGCTTCCAAACCACATTCAACCATATTTCGTCCCTTGACGACACGGTCAGGTTAGCTACAAGATCGGAGAGTCGTATGTATTTCTTTTGGTGGATCTTTCACTTGCTTTAATCCTTCTCCCGCAGGATCCAAGGTTACGGTGTCGGAGTCGTCGTGTGTTCCGAGAATCCTGCTTTCCAGGTCGGGGATCACTTGCACGGATTCTACCGTGAGTGTAGTAACTCATACCAAAGCTCGTGCCAACCTTGATCCAGCATTCGAGGAATATTCGATTCAGACAAATACCGAAGCTTTCAGCAAGATAGACAACAAGTATGGCCTCCCTTGGAGTGCCTTCATCGGAATAGCCGGGCTGCCTGGTAACCTGTCGTCGTTGACAATACACGGGCCGAGGACTCATTTTTCAACAGGCCAGACCGCATACTTTGGCTAGAAAGAGCATTCTCATGCAGAGAAGGCGAGCTTGGTCTGCCCACCTCCTTCTCCTCGTCGTTCACGTCGCGTATCGTGTAGGGAGAAATAGCATTCGTAACCAGTGGAGCTGGTGCAGTTGGATCGTATGCGTTATTCCGATGTGGCGTCCAGGAGATCGATCATTGACTACGTTATCCTTTAGCCTCGTGATTCAGCTCGCCAAGAGGGACGGCATGAAAGTCATTGCATCTGCCGGCTCGGATGACAAGGTCCAATTCTTGAAAGACCTGGGTGCTAACGTCGCATTCAACTACAAGACGACGAAGACCTCTGAAGTTTTGGAAAAGGAAGGCCCCATTGACGTGTGCGTCGTGTTGTTTTTCGAATGCTGTACGATGTATCTGACCGGACTTGTAGTTACTGGGACAATGTGGGCGGTGAAGCCCTGGAAGTTGCGCTGAACGCAGCGGCAAAGTATGCCCAATTCATCGTAAGTTTGGCACCCACGACTTTCGCTCTATCCCTGTTTATACATTGTAGGAATGCGGGATGATTTCTGGATATTTTGGCGATACCTACCTGATTCGTGTTCGTTTCTAGTTCATATTCGATGTTCGACCGTGACTCAACGAAGTCTTGCCCACCTGACAGAACTTGATGAACGTCATCATAAAGGAAATCTCGTTTAATGGATTCACCATAACCTCCCTCTTCCCGAAGTATATGAAAACTTTTGGGGAAGAAGTGCCTGCTTTGCTCGCATCGAAAGAGCTGACTTACAGGGAGACTGTTACAAAGGGACTAGAGAATGCCGAGGTGGCGGACGACGATTTCCTCAAAGGTGCTTTTACTGGAATGAGTATTGTGGCCGTGGCAGACGAGTAGTTCTTCCTATTGTCTTAGCAGAGTCATGTAACGTATATACCTACCTATTCGAATAACATTATTCGCAGAACGGAAGACGTCCGAAATCCGCTCCGCAAGCCCAACGATGAGAGACTGGCTTTAGCCAACCGCCGAGGATGGATCCTAACTCGATTGTAAACTACACACGTATTTTTGGAGAAGAGCACATGAACCAACCTATAGTCATTCAGTGCATGCTCTGTAAATATCTTCCGGTATGACACCGTCCAGCATTTCGATGAATTTTCCCAATTGGACCCACTGAAGGCTCGGCACGGGTGTACCCTCATGCATAACGCGGACGAACCGTCCACCGCTCGTATCGCGCCACACCTTCTAGACAGGTTACACGAGGGTCGCCAGACCATGGTGTCCAACCCACCTCCATGATGATCTCGCTACCCATGGCAGGCCACCTCAGCGCACCTCCGTTGGACGCCTTCCCAAGCCCGAGACCAGCCGCGAGTCGAATCATAGACCCGTCGTGTCCCACGTAAAACCTCACCTTGTGGGTTTCTTCCCCTGATCGAAAGCGTTCGAAATTGTGTAACAATTCAGTGAAGAACACGCCTAGGTATGATGCGGACGACCGATCGAGCGTTCATGTCAATTGCAAAAGGAACCCCCGATCGGACGGGGACAGGCTCACCGAATGTGAGTGATGTGTACGTGGAAGCGTTCTGCGCCGAATTCCATATATAGCTTCAAGAACTTGTCAGACTCGAGGACGACATATCATTTTTGTAGCAACGCACTCATATTCCCAATCTCCGAGAGCGAACACGACATTGGCGTCTTCCTGGGAAATACATGCGCCAGTGGCATTGCAAGGAAGCGGGTGGCCGTGACAAGTGCGCGAGCTGAACGTATCAAAGAAATGGTCGTCTGTGCGATGCCTCAAAAGATTTCCCGGGCGTGACATCGTGAGAAGAGACGTAGAGACGCACACCACGAGTTCCAAGCAGTCAGACCTGTTGTTCCAAGCGTGTTATCCAGTCTCTGCTGAAGATCCTGATACTGGACGAGATGATCTGTCCACACAGGGGCGGTTTGATACGCTGTACGGATAGCGTTTGCGTTCGGACAACCATAGTTGGGGACTAACGAGTCGATCTTCAAAAGGCAGGAGGGGGAGAAGTGCAAATGTAAAAAGGACAATGAATATTGAGCGAAAAAAAATGACGAAAACGAACAAACATTTTGGGGCTGAGTATATATCGGCCATCCTCGCCCAATCGTGCTCGGGTCCATACCATACAAGATCGCACCTGCGACCTGGTGCGTACGCACTTCGGTGGATGTTCGAACGTAAATGTCCCTAGGATCCACGACTTGCAAGAACCCAAGCGCGTCGTGATAGACAGACCAAAAGTCCTGTGAATCCAAACAGGGGAGGTCGATAACAAAGTCAGTCGGAAACGAATTCAGCCGAACGGACCTGCCCGTGCTTGACAGCGTCCTCTAGACCCTCATGTGTGAGTTGACCAGCATCGCAGGTGCCCGGCCAAATTTGCGAGGCAAAGGGGTGCCATTCGGGTATGACGGTCTCATGGTACACAGGCGCGGTCCCAGCTGCGTAGTCCTGTTGGATAAAGTCGTCACAATTCCATCCAGAAATGGGGTTGAGGGATCGCTCGTTGGGATATAAGTTGTCAGGGGTCCGCTAGGCAGAAACATAAGCGATGATGTCACTGGAAGGAAAATAACAAAGTCCCACCTTGTGGTGACGAATGACGACATTCAGGTATTCCAGTGTAGCCTTGGGATCTTCAGGTTCTGGATAGTGTTGGGAGTTGACATGGGGAGCGTTGCAGTAATTGTACGTGTTCCACGGTAGGTTACTCGGGGTGACTGAAGAGTTGTAGATGCCTGTGTTATTCAAGGGGAGCTGCTGTCAATTTAAAAGAGAGTCGATTAGGCTAGTCTGCGAAATAAGACTTTGAGAAAAGGGGGTATACCATAGTGAGAGTCAACAGCGTCGCCGTGGTACTGACTCGGAGCTGCCAATCCGAAGACAGAGTCCAGGGTGACAGTCTAAGGGCATCGGCTTGGTACATATACTAGTACGGCTCTCAAGATGATATAAGTAGTAACTTGGAAACATCCGTCTTGGGAACTACTTCAACAGAATGGCGAGTCGCTGGATGTTTTATGTAATGTCTACACACCGATGTATGACTCCCTGAAAGTGTGTACGTAAACGGCTAACGCGAATCGGGAGAAGTCACAGTAAACCACATCGAATAGGACATCTCTTCAATTCCAACAAGAAAAAAAGGTCTAAGAATTTGTCCGTTATGACAAGCGCATGTCCTACCGTGCGCAATATGGAGTATGTATATAGATCTAGTGAAATGTACGGTATTATGTATAAACTTGAAAGTGCATTACCAACCCCAATCAATAATACAACTCTCCCGCATGAACACAAAAGGGAGGATGAATAAGGCTCCCCCTCCTGCAGGTATGTACTGGCGTCTTTCAACGCGCGTAAAGAGTCCATGATTGTTTATTGGCGGATGGGCTCATATGAACCACCATTGGCCATAGAGTACGCCCACGGATTCTGGCGCAAAGGCGTCGAATAAACCACGAGAGAAATCAAGGCCACCCCAGGGACATCCCTCGCACTGTTCCAAAGACAATAAGGGGAGAACATGTGAGGCGGGAGTCAACGAACCGTGTCAACGATGGTCGCAATAACAGTGATCCCATTATACAAAATAGCGATCTTCTTGAAGCAATATTCACCAGGGTATCCTGGTCCGAACTGCTCGACATTCAGAGCCACGATCTGTTATTTGTTGTCAATACCAGCACTGGTAGTAATGGCGTTACGCGCCATATCATTGCGTCCACTCCAGGCCCCACAAGAACCCCTGACAAAGCAAGTTGAGAACCGAACCAGGGCGACATGGTGTTGACACTCACAAACCGACATCATAGAAGGTGAAGCGCGCATTGGTAAAGGAACCCCCGCGGGTGTCGATATCACCACGCGCACGGTTGGCTACTTCCTGGTGACGGCTACGAAACGGGGTCGCGCTAGCAAAAGGGAGGGCGAGAGCAAGAAAACTCAGGATGGTAGAGGGCTTCATTGCGAAGAAAGTTGAGAACCAGTAGTAGCAATAGAAGAGAGGAAAGGGTTCCGACAAACGAGTGACTGAGTAGAAGACCGGGCTTCTACAGAGGTATGACCGTTCAGCAGGTGATGGAAATGCAAAGGAGAGCTGAACTTTTCACTGCTGGCCATGTTTGTTCGAGTCGGCTAGTATGGTGACGAGAAGATCTAGCCAAGTGAGGGTCGAGTGAGGGACAATGAATAGTCCGCGCCACCTTGGCGAGTGGCGCGTGGAGTGACATATCAAATCGGGCGGTAAGCAATGTTTACCGAGTCGGTGTGATCAGACGGTATACGGGCCGAGCCGCTTCATCTGTCAGGCGAAGTTCGACAAGACCGCTTACAAGGTTCAGATCAGCGCTTCAGCAATGAGAGCACTCGCTTCTTAATTGCTAAAGAGCTGCCAAATGAACCGCCGTTCATTTCAGCTCCTCAACAGATCTTGGCCTACTCACAGATTTTGGTATCTTCCGATTTCCAGTTGACATGTTCTGCGGGCGTACGAAGAGAAATACATAACTGAAAAGCACATAAACAGAGTGGATAGTGTAATCAAAAACAAGACTAGAGCTGTGAGACGGGAGGTAACCGGCGGACTAACTTTGGTTAAGAAGAAACGGATATGCATGCCCTACACTACCACATGAATGGTTCCAGGCATAACACAGCTAATATCCTCCCTGAGAACTGGGGACAGCTTGCTGATGTTGCAGCGACGGTGAAGCCATCTTCATCGTCGGTGTGAGTGGCTGACGAGGTGGAGACTGATGTGGAGGGAGAGACGTCGGGTTTGGAAGAGGTGACGATCCAGCGTTCTGCAGGCGAGGGGAGAGAGTGTGGGCGGTGTACTGTCCGCCGGGCATCATGTGCCCAACAGACGACCCCATAACCCCTGGCCGGCTGACACTTCGGGTCCCATTAGCTGACGGTGTACGCGCTGGCAACGAAGCCGCAGTCGCGTGAGAGAGATTGGGACTGCCTGTGCTCGGTACGGCATTTGTGTCTTGTTGCTGATTGCCCAGTGACGGAGTTTGTTGCAACGGTGGAGCAACTCCACTCCACTGTCGCCCAGACGCCAGCTTCAGGTTCAGGTTGGCGGCCCCTACAGGCATTTGCATGTTGTAATGAGTGCCATTGGGCACTAAGTGTCCATACGGTGCTTGAATAGGACGGCCTTGTGTACCATGCATCACCGCGTTGACATCCTGGCCTTGAGCAAGTGCCAGTTTCAGGTGCATCTGCTGTGCGGTCAACACATTAGGTGGTCGGGAGTGCATGTAGGCAGCATTGGGGATCGTGTAACCATTGATGGGGATGTGGTATCCGTTGAGCGGGATTGAAACAGGTTGTTGCACATCCGCTTTCTGACGCACTGGGGAACCAGTTGGCAGTGCAGGAAGTTGGGCCTCTGTAGCAGGGCAGGAGGTTGGGTCGGAGGCCTGTTGATTGGTTCCGTTGACCGTCGGGCCTTTCGTGACGTTCCCATTTGGTGTGGACAGGAGCTTCACCGAATCTGTGTCTGAGGGCGGAGGTACAGGAGATGGAGAACCGCCGACGGTACCATTCGCCGATACAGTGGGCAAAGTGGTAACATTCGGTGGAGGTGTCTG
This sequence comes from Boletus subgraveolens, assembly GCA_038092555.1. NCBI lineage: Eukaryota > Fungi > Basidiomycota > Agaricomycetes > Boletales > Boletaceae > Boletus > Boletus subgraveolens. The sequence goes on along the minus strand of JBBPQP010000389.1, from coordinate 10,774 downwards.
AGACAATGGGATTGCCGGGATATTCACTATTTGAGGTGGTCCGGGGGGTCGCAAAGCTGCAGTGTGGGAGATACGGGGTGTAGCGGACTGAGGCTGCAATGCTTTCATGTGCGTCTGCATCGCGATAGGGACCCCATTAGGAACTGCGGAGAGTGGCACCGAAGTCATTTGCCGTGATGTAGCAAGTTGCGAAATTCCGTTCGGGAACCCGCGTGGGGTTGGTGCGTCTCTGCGGATGAACGGCTGTTGTGTACCAGTCCTAAACGGAAGGACTGATTGCTGACGACCCTCCGTTGAAACGAGCACCAATGTCGCGTCATTGTTGATGTGTTGTTGGTCTGCCTCAGTAAGTAGCGTCATCATGTGACGAAGGTATTTAGGAGAAAAGTCGTCAACGAAGATACGGTCCTGTTCATCGATGCCTTCTGGCGCCACTGGCGGGTCGTCTTCTTCATCAAATCGCCACCGCTCCCGCAACCTCCGCATGTCTTCATCGTTCTCGTCAAAACCCTCTTCCAAGGGCCGACCAAACCTGCGGTGGGGCTGATGTGGTGTCGGTGAAAAACCATGTCTTCGGGAGAATGCATTACGTCGATCAACCATAGTGTTACCGGACCGCGTTATACGACGACGAAGATAGCGGAGGTGTTCAAATCCTCTCTCCTCTACGTCAGTGTCCGGGGACAATGATCCTGATGGTCGCACCAAAGGAGGGATGGCTTTCCAATATCGGCGGGTGTAGGGGAGTGACGGACGCTGGTACGGGTTCTGAAACACATTTCGTCAGAATCTCTGCAAAACAAAGGGGGTCGATCTAAGCCGTACCTCGAGGATATCTTCGTAGCCATGATCCCTTTCTTTGCGCCGCGTAAGATCGCGTTCAATCGCGGCGTTGATGAGAGTGAGACGCTCTCTCGGACGGATGGCGGCTTCGGTCTGGAGAGAAGGTGTACCAGTGTCGCCACTGTCTCTGGTGCGGATCTTCAGGCCGGTGATGCGGCTGTATGGGGAGGTCAATCAACATCCAACATGCATGGAATACGTTATCATACCTCGATTCTATTCTCGGCTTCTTTGCAACTCGCTCTTTCTCGTGCAACAGTTCCTCGTCGTCTTTGGTTCCCAGGGTAGGGAACTTGCGCTTTAGCTCTGCGAATTCGAGCCTTTTCTCCCAGACTTGCACAGCTTGTTGCACATTTTCTTTCTTCTGATTTTCGCGGGTCAAAAGTGTCTTGGCAAGTTCCAACGACTGTGCGAGCTCGGATTGTAAACGCAAAAGTTTGTCCGAAGATGTTGCCTGTGATGCTCGCGTCTTTCGTACCGACTTGATTTCGCGACGGCGGAAGCATATGTAGGATTCGTTGATAATGTCCGCCTCGTCGAACTAGATATATATCAGACAGATAGGATGAAGTATAGGCGGATACCTACGTTAAGAATCGGAATTATCCGGTGGCCCCCTCTTTCAATCCGGCGTTCTCTCCAATACGGATAAATCACCTTTGCCAAACGTAGTGATTGCGCTGGTGGTGGTATCCAGGTTGGTACAATGAAGCTGGCAAACACTGAGGGAGGTAGCGGGGATGAAAAAACATCTTGATAGTCCGAGAAGGGAGGAAAGGCCATTCCGGACTCCAGTCCCTGAAGCCAAATCATTAGTTAAGTTCATAGTTCATCCGCTTTATGCCGATTGACATACGTGATGCAGAAATTCAGTCTTATCATGGGTTGCTTTCTCGAAGATCCCCATCACTAACTCAAATTCGTCTTCCGTGATTGCAACAGCTTGAGCAGACTCCGGCTCCTTGCCTTTCGCTTTTGCGCTTCGCTGGGGGCAAGAACGTGTGGTAGCACCCGATGCGGAGACCGCGCCTTGTACGCTAGTTCCCTCTCCACGAGCCTCTTCGTTATTGCGGTCGAGCCATTCCTTGTCACGTTCATCCATGTAATACGTGAATGAATCTATGAGGCCGCTAGAGAGCGCTTCCTCCACCGTTTCGGAAGAGCGCACATACGCATCCGATTGTGTCCATCGGTTAGAGGGGTAAAGCTCGGCATAATTATCCACCAGACCCGTCGAGTCTGGCGTGGGGATATACGCAGCAGGGACGGAAGTAACTTTGTCAGTTGCTCCCCGGGTGGAACGTCCCACGGACTGGTGGCGCTGCGATGCCGCGGAAAGCACGGCTTGCAGGTGGTGCTCCTGAAAAATTAGTCAGCCATCGATAATCGATTTCTCACGGTATCAGCCAATCAGAAAGCGACACGTCGGTGTGTTCAACAAGGACGACGCAACGCACGACGTGCACAAAGGAGACTCACGTTGGCGTCCTCAGCATCCACACCAGCCGTGCTGACGATTCTAGCCTTTTCCTCGTCCTCGTCGAACGACAAGGCGTCCGCATCGATGTTACCATGGACGACTTTGAGACGAGTCTTGTTTGTGACTCGGTTGCGGTTTCGCAGGGCGGAAGTACCCAAATTATGGTTGCGGGGCATATCATGGAGAGCGTTTAGAGAAAAAGAAGAATTGACGGATAGCAGAAAACAGTGGGGAGGGGTGGTCGTTGTCGGTGGCAGCGGCGGCGCTGGAGTCGGAAAATTGGCCGAAAACCCACTTTCGGGCCGAGACAATAAAGGGTGATCTGACAAATAGTACGCCGCCGTATGCCGGTGTTTGGCCACAAATACAACCCGCCCTGATGACTTACCTTGGGCGTGCAGCTGCAATGACGGGAAAAAATGCAAAGAAAATCTAAACGAAAATACTAACTACTACGACTATGATATCTCGACCCTTTATGTCATTGTCGACCAAGTACTGATATAGTGGTGCACTGGGCAAAGTCTGCCACAGGTCGACGTGGTAGACCTAGAGCGGCGAATTCGCCATTCGACTTTGGCAGATAATGACGAGCATATATCATCTGCGCAATCCATCCAATAAGCGGCACATAACACCAATTAGGAATGGAACCTTACTATTTCATTGCAGCCCAACAGGGCTGGGGCTGGAGAGTACAATAGAGTGGTCATCTCCCACCATCTGAACATTGTTGTCTCGACAGGCTGAAGAGACACCGAGCACAGTGGATGATGATGATGAAATAATTCGAACGTCAACGAGGTGCACGTCGTCATCCAAAAGCTGTGCAATGTCGTGTACGGTTGGCTCTGAAATCCACTCGATGGGTGCGGAACCTCTCACAGTCAAGTGTACCATGTCAGTTCAATGCTAAATTCCATCGATTAGCTGTGTATATGCCGCGATTGCATCGTTTTTGCTTACATCCGGGTTCACTGGGTGTCTCTGGTCATCACACGCCATCGGGAGGATGCGGTAGTGCCATAACGAGGTCACGGATATGATTGACAAAAAAAGTACCACTCTAGGGCATTTTTCTGTGGGTAGCTAGAACAGAACGTGAGTCCTGGAATCTTTCGAGCCCACTGCGAACGGTTACCTTGCCCTGATCCCTTGTCTCCCTCCGTGCTTTATTTAACATATTCGATTGGAAGAGCCTCTCGGTACTAAGCTGCGAAGTAGCAGTGCTGCGAGAGGCATTTTTTGGAGTGGGATCGAGTGAGACTCATGTTGAGCGATGAGAAACGGCGGAGGGAAGTGGTGGATGGGCTGAACAAGAGTGTTACGCCTGCTGGTCCATACTCGGCGCGTGGCTTTGCCACGTGAGCGCTACGAATAGCTTTGATTCAGATCAGCCACTTCAACCACAGCCCACTCCAATGGCACTTGCCCTGTGTCCTTAGGTAGGTACTGTCGGATAGTAAAGGACGTCTTGCGCTAATGTTTTACTGTCACCGGTGTCGAACACCACCGTTGTGCTGGCTGGCTGATTAGAAGGACACACAGCACTGACTGGGTGACTGCAAGGCATCCACGTCTTTGGCTCATGGCTTCACCGCGGGAGCTTACATGACGTGATGGAGATTCTCCACCCTTCCTTTGCAGCAATGCAAGAAGGCCAGAGAATCTCATTCCACACGTGCCTTCGCCCCACCAATGTACAGCGATAAGCCAATCCGTCTCTGTATCAAAACGAGATATTGTACAGTGGAGGCTCTGGTGTAACCTGTGCGCACTGCGTTCCGACCAGCCTTCCTTCGTCTTGCGTTTTTGCATGTGCCCTTTGCTTCCCGCTAATCCCGAGTTTGCTCGTGTAATGTAAGTCCATCCGAACCTCCCACTTGTCGACGACGATACATGACTGACTGTCTACCAAGTCACTGGCACTTTGAACCTCGTTCAAGAATTCTCTTCACGTAGGCAGGCTCTTTGTATCCTACTTCCTTGGGAACTCTGAAGCTATCCCCGCCTGTGCTTCCCATTTCCAAAGTTACTATTTATCGCATATCACAAGCACGATATTCCTCTCAGATTCTGTACATCCAGCGCACCGAATCCGCGGATGAAGCGGCGTTATCACGGCTTTCCAAAATATTCCAGTCTGCCATTAAGTGGGACATATCCGCTGTAGCAACCGTATGATCATCGAACAAGTCCGTTGGACCTTGACACTGCAGCGGGCATGAACCGATATAATAGAGTCGACAACAGATAGTCCCTAGATTTGGGGGGCCATGAAACCACAGGTGGAGATAACCTCTAATTTAGTCCCCGTTGCGTTCATCGCCACTGGGAGAGGCCATAATTATCATAGTGATACAAGTCATACGCATAGCGGTTTCGGGGAAACATGGGGAGACATCAAAACCATGGGATGCTCAGCAAATGGCACTTCTGATTCGTTCGGACCGGGGTCGAAGACCTTGAGGTTACCATCAATGGCATCCCTGATCAATCGATCAAGGTTCAGGCTAACAATATTCTAGATGCTAACCTAGGTCCTAGAAGGCCGTAAGTATTGGCCTTCCAATGTTGCCAGTTGTGTCGCTATTTTACTCGCTACGTCGAATTGAATTTAATGTGCCTGCTGTGGACTAAGAATATGGGTTCTTTTCCCTCTATCCCCAACGCTTGAGAAACAATAGCGAGATATGATTGATATGAAGGCGGGATATCGATGGTTTACATACAATGAGTATAGAATGACATGATTCGTCGGCGATAGGTGGACAAGCTGCGTCGGTTCATTTTCCCCAATTGTACAATCCCTTTGTCTGTACAGCAAGACGAGAGACGTCCGAAAGAAAGTTATAGGCGCTTCAAGTGTAGTCTGGGGGTGATCTCAACCAAAGTTTCGAAAGTCGGGGGCGGCTCATTAAGTAAGGCTTGAAATGGAAAGGGGCACTGGCATACTCCATATTCATTGGCTGGTTGACCGGCCCAGTGTCAAGCTCCAGAATCGCTTTCAGCGTGCGTACACATGGAAGTCGTCTGGTGACCAGAATACCACGTCGGAGTCCATGACAAATTGAGGGTCAGGGGGGGATCAGAGGTGCAAATATTTGGCCGTCGGCTAAGAAAACCTTGTTTACCAGTTGAAAACTCAAGTATTTGTCTTTTTCTTGCTCTGATGGAATGGTCGGATGACTCTGTGGCGAATGGGTTCGACTATTCCTCCCGAAAAGGCAGTGACACATGGCTGATAAGACCATTTATTCTAGCGAACACGAGGCAGTTTCAGCCAATAGGACGAATATGATAACAATTATCATTTGATTGGACGGGACGCTGGGAATTCGAACTAACTCGCTAAAGTGGTACATAAATCGATGAGCAAAGCGCTGTGACTATTCAATCACTCAATCATTTTCAAAAAAGGTTCTGTTCGGTTGGACAGGTTGGACAAGCGGTCATGGACGCTTGATCTGGAACGCGGTGCTGGCTCCCAGCTGTGTTTTCCTCCGTAGCCATCGGTTCGCAGAGGATGCTGTCCGTTTGGTGGGGTCCAAGTGACGGGGAGGACGGGGATGGTTTGACCGGAATGAGGAACAAAAAAACTTGATATTAAGGTGGGTAGAAACGAGAATTAATTTACGTTTTATCTCCCTGGTGATACATATGCTACGTGTGAATCTGAGATTGTTGATGTAACTACTGAATCTGTCATCGCCGACATATGCCAGTGGTACTAATATATTCACCCACTTGGAGCCCAGTCCGACTTTTCGGGTCTGCCCTCTTCTTCGAGGTCTTGCATTGTTCTCCTCCCACCGGGGTCTACGTCTCAACATTCGTTATATAATTTTTTTCTCCTCCACATTCTTTTTCCTTGTTCCATACTATGACCCTCACCTTTGCGGACAGACTCAATGCCCAGGTACCTCATCTTTCCTCTCGCATAGTAGTACGCACCTCTCATCTTCCGCCAGGTTGCCGATTCTGCGATCGGGCGATGGTTTCGTCTTGAGGGGTCCGGTCATCCTCGCGAACGAGAAGGCTCGCGATTTATGGTGCGTTCCTTATCCTTTGTCCTATGTGCACGGACTAACAACGTGTCATAGACGGATATCCGTGCGGGTATAACAACTTGGGTGCGCACGCTCTTCCGTTTCACCACGTCTTGCCTTGACACTTGAATGCAAAACAGGCTGCCATGGCGTACATTGTAAGCTTTCGTCCCTTCCAAGATAAAAATCTCATTCGCGTATATCACAGATTTCCGTCAACGCCTCGATCGTGTCCTCTTCAGGAGGAACCTGTGTCTGCAATGGCCCCAACAACTGTGCAACAGATGAAACTTATCTCTCATGTGTTGAGGAGATCAAGCAGGATCTCATAACCAGCACTGCAGCCATTTCCGCCCTCGCCTCAGTGCTTATGGGTGCACTTGCCAACCTTCCTGTGGGTATGGCTCCTGGCATGGGACTAAATGCCTATGTATGTCGTCTCCCCGCTCTCTGGCCGCTTGCCATTTGACGGGGTATTGGCTGGTTACGCGATTCAGTTCACATACTCTGTCGTCGGCTACCACGGAAGTGGGTTTATAACATACCAAGAAGCCCTTGCTGCCATCTTCTTAGAAGGGTGCGCGTCAAAATCCCCATAAATCTCCGAACTTTGACGACCAACTACTTCCCCGCAGTTGGGTGTTTTTTATCTTGTCATTACTTGGTTTGCGTCAGTGGCTGGCGCGGATCATGCCGCAGTCGCTCGTTCTTGCCGTGGGTGCCGGAATCGGTATTTACATCGCGTGCGTGTCTCTTGATACTTTAACTCGGTTTAGTATAAGGCGCTAATGGACATCAATTTCTTTATTTAGATTCATCGGCCTAAGTATATCTTTTTTTTCTCCCGTACTGCCAAGGAAGTATTGATGTTTGCATGCAGCGTCTGGTGGTTTAAACGTCATTGGAGGGGACACGACTAACTTGGTAGGTTTGGGAGGATGTAATTCAAACGGTACGCTATCCATTTCTGTACTTTCTTTCTATCTAGTCTCATCAAATGTTACCTGATTTCAGATTGGATCAGCCCGGACCTTCCATATTACTGTGGAACGGCAGTGCTGCAAAGTCCTACCATGTGGCTAGGTGTCTTCACAGGCGGGTATGTAGCTTCCTTTCTAGACAAATCGAATTTGTTGCTTACTTGTGTCTGCATCAAAGCATCTTAACCGTATTGTTGATGATGTACCGTGTCAAGGGCTCGATCCTCATAGGAATCTTTATTACATCCGTCATCTCGTGGCCCCGATCAACTGCCGTGACATACTTCCCCCACAACTCTACTGGCGACCAACTCTTCGATTTCTTCAAGCAGATTGTCACATGGCACCCGCTGAAGTATATTGGCAATGCTCTAGATGTAAGCATGTTCCCGCCTCTCTAGGCCACCACTACTAATAAAGGAACACTAGTATAACTATGGTAAAGGCAAGGTTTGGTACGCTCTTATCACCTTCCTCTATGTCGACATTTTGGGTGAGATTGGTGATAAATCTAGCTTCACGTTGGCTTGACAAAACCTTGTAGATACCACTGGTACCCTATACTCTATGGCCAAATTCGCTGGACTCCGAGACCCGGTCACCCTTGACTTCGAAAACTCTACTATTGCCTACTGTGTCGATGCGTTCTCAATCTCTATGGGTGCTCTTGTTGGCACCAGTCCTGTCACGGCTTTCATTGAGTCTGCGACAGGTATTGCAGGTACGTCAGCTCATTTGTGGTGTTCGACCTTGCTCAAACACGCTTGCAGAGGGTGGGAAGACCGGCATTGCCGCGATTGTGACTGGCCTTCTGTTCTTTGTGTCCATCTTCTTCGCTCCTATATTCGCTTCCATCCCCCCTTGGGCTACGGGGGGTGCCCTCGTCATCGTCGGCTCCCTCATGATCCGCAATGTTCGTGATATCAATTGGGATTACATTGGTGATGCACTGCCAGCCTTCCTGACGATCCTTATCATTCCGTTGTCATTCAAGTAAGTACTTTTTGGGAGCATTAGATGTATGACTGAGGTCTTGCAGCATTGCGTATGGTGTCATCGTAGGCGTTGCGACTTACGTCGTTCTCAATGGCTTTGTTTGGATCATGCGCAAAGTGACCGACGGTCATATCTCACCTCCCAATTACGATGCATCGGAACCATGGGTCATCCCTCCTGGTGGTATCATTCCCGCATGGGTGTAAGTCCAGGATATACTTGTATTTCTCGTCCCATCTGATGTCGTTGTAGCAAATACCTTCTCGGTCGTAGGTCCAGTAATGCGATTGATATCCCTTCAGAATACCCCTTCCAGGTCCGCCATAGACATTCGGAGATCTCCATCGACTCTCAAGACCCAGGAAGTTTCACACCAAAGAACTCGAGCTTTGCTAATTCCGAAAAATAAATACTCGCCGCCATCTTTTGCGTGTTTAATTATTGTTACGGGGTTCACTCGCGACCACGAACGCGGGGCCAGTCGTTCCTGTTTGCTCTTTTTATTGTGTATTTGTTTTGCTATTGCTCTGTTGTTCCATCCCATTTGTTTGTTTGTTTTGCGGAGTGGTTCTTTGACCTCTTCCGTATTTAGATGTATGCCGTGGTGAGCCGCCGTGTACGGAGCGGGTTGTTTCAATTGTCAGTTGACAGGACCTTCCCGTGACTTCAAAACATTTTCTTTTTTTCCTTGTGTACTCCTTAGATAGGGACTTTTGTGGACGATACGTTATCAATAAAAAGACATTTCTTGTTCAGGTCGGTCCGCAAACAGGGCAAAATCACGGGCGCTCAAACGCTCAGATCCTGGTGGTATCCGTCTATCGACGGATTGCCACCTCATAGACGGGCTGGTCACCAGACTAGGTGGTATCATTGATCCGGGAGAATTGACCTGCTCGTCGATCAAAGCTTCCGCACTTTACTTTGCCGGGTCGTGCACGTGGTGTTACTATGGAAAGCTTTAGACTATAGATACGTATGTGGCGTTCGACGATATGATGGTGTCAAAACTGCAACACGAAAGAGGTGAATAGGCACTAGGCTAGTATAGTATGCTACTATCATTGGCGGGAAAATGCAACACTTCAGCATGTTCAGCGTATAGCGGCCTCAATTCCTCACTTTTTTGCTCAAATTTTATACCCGGATGTACAATATTATACAGGCTATCTATTGCGCTAAAATTAGCTTTTTGTGCACCTGGTCGTTGCCCAGCACGTTGTAAAAGTATGGCTTACAGAGGGTATTACAAAATCATGTCATGCTGTCATTGGCACCGTGATACCGTTGAACGGTTCGCCGTGCTCAGCGGAGCTATCTAGAATTTATTTTTCGTACGTCCGGTGTCATTCTACAGATCCCTTGATCACTGATGCAGTTGATTTTCGTGTCATGAGTCGTATGAAATTTAGGGATCAGGATGGACGACAATATATTTTGTTAATCCCTGCATCTCGTCGTGTTAATCTGTGTCGTGATCATCAAAAAATTGTGTTGGTGTTGTATATACAGAGTATTCTTTCCATTGCCCGTGTTCTGCTCACAGAATCACTGTGTTTCTTTACGAATGTTAAAATTGGGTACTAGAGAGTGCCTATAAATTATCTCGTGATTTTATGTGAAATATGGAAGGTGCTCCGAATTAGGCGGATCAGTGGATTTTGTATTGCAATAGGGCTTAAATTTGCATATCCCCTGCCAGTGATTATCAGGGGTGTTTGAGGCTGGCAATGATAGATACATCGCGTACGTATGATCTTCTCATATGGGCTGGGTCTAAGCGTTGTCACGACAGTTGCATCCAAGATACCGTCATACTATTCTCAGTCTTATCAGTCCCCCCTGTCTGAACACTGATGGTAGTCGTGAGTGCTTGCGGTTCACGTTCGGCGTACGCTAACATTAAGAAATACATACGCGGGAAATGGCATTGCAGTCGTGTTTCAACTTTCGATGCAAGAAGGATTGTGGCCGAACAAGAACAGGATGAGCATGAGCTAAAAATAAGTCAGCATGAGCAGACAGTAAATATTCTGTTCCGTCACTCAAGCCCACTTTGACCACACTTGAAATGCCTAATTGAATCTTTCCTGGCAAGACTTTCCGGCTCTCGAGCTCAAAGTGTTTAAGTAGATCTCCATGCACAGAAATAATTTACAGTCGACTCTCTTATAACCCATACCTCTCAGGAAAGGTATTGGTTTCGGGAGAGTATGGGTTCCGAGGGAGGTTGACCGGCGATGAGACGAAGCTTGTCAACTGTATATATGTATATATATATAGACAAACAATGAAGTCTCTTGATTTAGGAGTCATCTAGTCATTTAGAGTGAGTTGGATATGGATATGGATCATCTCAGAGGAGCGGCAGACGTGACAGAGACTATCTTCGTTGCTTGTTCGCTGCACTGTCCAATGTTTTACAC
>JBBPQP010000388.1:0-27724 GCA_038092555.1 Boletus subgraveolens | reverse complement strand
GTTCAAGTTGCCTAAGCATCCCTGTTGTCCCTCTTTCTCAGCTTTCTGTAGCACTACATTGCACTGTTATCACCTCGTCACCGTGGGACGGTGGCGCAGGTGCCATCGTGTACAGGTCACCAAGAATTTGTAACTAAGTATATGGACCGGAGACTAACATGAATTCAGCACCAGCACATACTCTTTTTTCACTATATAAAACAGATGAATCAATGGACGAGACAACTATCTATCAGTATGGTTCCACAAGCAAGTGAATCCCGTCCTGTAAACGACGAGTCGTGTGTCTCAATATCTGTGGCTCTGGCTTGCTACCGATCTCGAACTCGACCACTGGAAAATTGAAAGTGCGGCAACCTGCGACCCGCGATCAGCACGGCGATTGGTACAATAATCATGTGTTCCTGCTGATCAGCCATGCAAGACGCCGAGAAGACTGAGGTTCCGCTGTGTGAGATCTCGCCTACATGTTACAGGCTGAGTACAGCAGTGGATCTAGTCCAGAATTTTTCGGCATATTGTATAGGTGGACTTTGGATATACATCTCCGACTGAAACTATCCAATTTGATAGGTGCTGTGGTTGCGTCGCAACTACCCAACTAGTACCACTACCAGCTGAAAGTCTGCTGATGGCACTAGATTAGAATGGTGGGTACCAATCATCATACACCTTACAGTACCCCACTGTATATCACGGCGTCACATCAGGGACATGATACTCGTTTCATGCTCCACTCAGGTGCTGTAAATTTGAGCACGTGAGCATAGTACTCACTTCATGCGCCACTCATGTAAAAGCATACAGTATCATACTTCTAAGGCATTTAACACAAACCTACTCTAAAAGTGTGGTCGAAGAGGGAACAACTGCAACCCATGACGCATCGGATTCTATATCTTCTTCCTCCAAATTCTGCACAAGCGATACCTGGAGATTGATAATCAGTCAACATCCAAGCACCGCTTCCATCACTGCTGGGAAGCCTTCGGACACCTCCGCCCATTCAAACTAGTGTGGGTTCACCAAGTGAGCATTATGTGAGAACGTCAGAATGACATACCCCAAGACCCTGTTGTATGATGATGGTGATGATACAACCAAGAATTATGCTGTCATAAGAAAATGTGGAGACATGTGATGTTGCTGTGCAGGTCATAAACAAGGTTGAATGTGCGCACCATCCAATGATAGCTGACATGGCTGCAATTTCACACACATAACCAACAATCATGAGTGCAAGGATGATCCTTGATTCTTGGTACAAAGCATATACTGTAACCGAACTTGAAGCATCACTTGCAAGGGGTCAGCAGTGGCCAAGAACATCAGGAAAAATAGAGAAGTCTACATTGTACAATGTAGCCTATATTGCACTTGTAGTAACTGTTGTCATCCCCCTCCTACTTAGTACAATGTAGACAATGTTGCATAAGGGTTTTATGACATAGTGCAACAGTAGCCTCCAGGCTAGCCCTGACAATTGTTGGCTACTATAGTCTATGTAGTCTATGTAGTTCACACAACTTGAGGGATAACCGGGCAATGTAAATTAGGAAAACAGTGCTATTGCAACTACCAATGCTAGCATACAGAATTGGGTGCTCTACATAGTCATCATTGACCTCACTGCTTTCCTTGACCTCCATATCCTCAGCTTTCTTGTCCCTGATCTCATCTTCACCACCACCTTCTTCATCTTTGATGGGGACAATGATGGAGAGGACATGGAGAGGTGTTGATGGTGGGGAGATTGGCTATGCATCATACACACAGCAGCTAGACCTCATTGTGCTGAACTGTGGTGGTGGCATCAGGGCAAGATGGTGAGACAGAGCAAGGGTGAGGTGGTGGGACAGTGACAGCAAGATGGCAAGGCAAGAGCGAGGGTGAGATGGTGAGACGGGGATGGTGAGATGGGGACAAGAGTGGGGGTGAGATAGCGAGACAGTGAGACAGAGCAAGGGCAAGGTGGTGGGATGGTGACAGTGAGACGGTGACAAGAGTGGGGGCGAGATGGTGAGATGGCAAGGCAAGAGTGAGGGCGAGACAGGGACAAGAGTGGGGGCGAGATGGTGAAATAGTGAGATGGCAAGACAGGCCATTATGTGGGGGGATACCTGTTGCTTATTGAGCAGGATGGCAATAAGCTGGTTAGCGCTGCAGAGCAGTTGACACAGTCAGCTACAGACACACCCAGGTGATGAACTTATCTTTATTTTTCTGGTGACCTTTTTTTCCTAGCTCTTGGTACACGAGCATTGACATGTGATGAGTGGGTGAGTGCTGTGTGGTGAGTGGGTGGATGGACTTACTTTTTTTTTCTGGTCAGCATTTGAGGGAAAAAGGAACTGGCTGAATGTTGAATGCAGAGGTGAGAATGAAGTGTGGTGGGTTGAACATCACATGCTTACCTTAGGGCTGGTTAATGTGGCCTTGATGGCCTCAGTACCTCAACTTGAAGACATGTGGGAACTCATTGACATCGACCATTGATTACCTGAATCCATCAATCCATGGTCCAAATGTCATCCAGCCTGTCCAGCATGATCACTGTATGGTAATCAACTATTGTAGCTCACATTATTTCCCCAGAACTGTTGTCTTGAAGATGAGGGTGGCCCCATCTCACTGCCTCACCCTTGCCCTTGTTCTGTCTTGCCATCTTGCCATCTTGCCCCCACCCTTGCCCCCACTCTTGTCCCTGTCTCACCCTTGCTCTGTCTCACCATCTCACTGTCTCGTCATCTCATCATCACCCTCGCCTCGCCCTCAACTCGCCCCTGCTCTCACCTTGCATGCAGAAGTGGCTACACAATGCATGCAATTGCATGCATCGTGTAGTTGCTCCTGCATGCTTTCTGGGTATGCCTAGAATTATCATCTTGAAGATGAGTGTGGCCCCTGTTTCACTGCCTCACCCTTGCCCTCACTCTCATCTCATCATCTCGCTGTCTTGCCCACCTTGTCCTTGCTCTTGTCTTGTCTTGTCTTGTCTTGTCTTGTCTTGTCTTGTCTCATCTCGTCCCTGCTCTCACCCCCATTCTTGTCCCCATCTCACCCTTGCTCTTGTCTTGCCATCTTGCTGTCTTGCCATCTCACCCCCACCCTCACTCCCACTCTTGTCCCTGTCTCACCCTTGCTCTTGCCTTGCCATCTCACCATCTCGCCATCACTGTCTCACCACCTCGCCCTCACCCTCACCCTCACCCTCACCCTCACCCTCACCCTCGCTCTGTCTTGCTGTCTTGCTGTCACCCTCACACTGCCTTGCCCTCTTGCCTCACTGTCTCGCCATCACTATCTCACCACCTCACCCTCGCTCTGTCTCACTGTCTCACCATCTCGCCCCCATTCTTGTCCCATCCTGCCGTCACCCTCACACCACATCATCCTTGCTCTCATCTCACCCCCACCCTTGCCTCCGCTCTTGCCTTGCAGCTTGAAGTGACTACACAATGAGTGCAATCGTGCACATTGTGTGGTCACTCCTGCATGCTTTCTGGGTACCCGTGGGTTGGTTGGTGTGTATGTGTATGCATTGTTGACAGTAGTGTTATAGTACAAATTTTGTTAGTAGTATCATACAATTTTTTTTGGCCAACAGTAGTATTGTACAATGAAAGTTGCTATAGTAGACTATGTAGCCAGCAGTAGCAATGCTGATGGTATTGCTTGACGATGTAACCTATATTGGCAACAGATTATGTCATGTGGCTACATAGTGCAACAGCCACTTTCCTTTTTTACAGATCTTGAAGAACAAATCATGGCAGACACATGTTAGATCAGGTAGAATACAAAAATGCCAAGCCATGATTGGACAAAGAAGTGGACTTCACCTTGGAAAAAGTGAGAAGGAAAGGGGATAACATTTATGGGTATTTATCCACAGCTGTGGAGGTTGTTTGTTTTGAAGTATCCATTAAATTGTCTCGGGTGAGGATGGAAGAGAAATGTACTACTATTATGTCATCAGTTATGGAAAATGGAAGCAAATGTTTGACTTGAAGGTGCCACATACTTTCTGAGTTTGGCCTACCCCTCCAAGGAACACTGTAAATGGATCAGCAAATGCAGTCTTGCAAAGATAGTAAACATCCCCTACTAATGATAATCAAGCTAGAGCTGTCGTATTCAGTAATGCCATGCAACATAAGTGGTTCACAAGCTCACATGGTGAGTACATTACTGATGTAGTGGATCTGGAGTATGATGTATGATTTCCTCAAAGGATAGAAATACAAGATGGTTCGACATACAAGTAGATAGTTGATACTTTCAAAGGAAAAGGGTTTGTTCTACCAGAAACCACATTGAAATGATATGAACAGGCTCAGCCTTGAATGCTTACCCAGACATGGTTGACCTAATTGGTGGGGTTATCAGTTTGCATGGGTTACCAAGCCTGTACTGATTCCTACCTTGTGACTGACAGTGAGGGCTGAATACCCAATCAGTGACATGATCAGGTTCACAAGCAGAGTGAGTACCCACCATGATTATACAAAACAATGATGACACTAGCCACTGTTTAGCAATCAGTGTGAGCAACATGTGGAATCAAAACAAGAGGAGAATAACATTGACAAGCCTGGGTGACATGGACAAGGTTTGCAGTCTGGACATATTCAGTTGCGGAAACCATGTCCATGTAGTGGGATATGAAGTTGGATGCTTGAGTGAGAAGTGTCAAAAGCAGAGGTCTAGCAATGCCAGAGTAGACCAGTGCTCAGCTGCTGCCTAAGATGGGCTAAAACAACTGAGGTGTTTGGGAGTGAAGTGAAGATATTAAGTAGTATGTGATTGAGGCACACTTGTACCTTAATGAGTATCAGGGAAGAGAACTTGGGTAAAAATGGGTATGTAAAGGGAATATTGCTGAGCAATCTGTTATGGTGTTACTTCCAGAAGTACTGGAAGTACTGGAACAAGTGGAATTAATATCAAAAGTACTACACTTCCAGAAGTGCCAGAAGTGCAGGAAGTACCAGAAGTACTGGAAGTGCAGGAACTTCTGGAACCTTCGGAAGCACAGGAAACTTCTGGAAGCATTGGAAGCATGGGAAACCTCCAGAAAGCCTATTCTGGAGTTTGTGGTATTTTGTCAAGAAGCTTTTCAGGCATCAACCAATGGTGTTAGTAACAGCCATCTGTCTGTGGTTTGAGCTGAACTTAAGTAATGCACATGGGCAATATGCACCATGTGGAGTCAGCCAACTTCTGTAAGAAGAAAAGTTGCTGTGTAATTCTATAGCCAATGTAGTATAGAAGCACAGACAATCATGCACTTCTGGCACAAAACTTATTGTAAAAGATACACACTCCACACACAGTAAGTTCAGTACACTGTTTAGGACATCAAGTAGCTTGATTTTACTAAGACCCTTGGTCACTGATTTGGTTGGGGTTCTTCTGTGTGCTCACTTAAGTGTGATCATGTTCTAGACAAGACAATAGTTGGCAGTTTAACCATGGTCCAGTGACCAGCCTGTCTATGAGGCAATTAGTGGATTTGGTCACCAGACTATTCACCAGATATCGATGCTTTATCAATGGTGGGTCTTTTGTTTCTTCATAAGATTTTATTCCTCAGTCCATTATGCAATAACAGAATAAGAACTATCTGCCATGGGCTTTAAGTTATGGAGTCAATGCCAGTTTATGGTCTTCAACACAATCATCAGGCCACAATTGATGTTTTTGGGGTGTACAATGAGTTTTATCGAAATGATAGCATATGATCTCTTAAGAATATTTGTAGTTTTATCTTGACCATCATATCATATCTTGTGGGCTCATAACAGAGATGACTTCCTTCTCTAGATCTCATTATTGGGCTTGGGATTTGCTTCAGTGTCCTGCTGGTGCACATTCTGAAATATAGTTACATCAGCAATTTGTCATCCCTACTATGATGTCTGCAAGATCTGTGTGCAGACTGCACAGATCATAAGTCCTCACAGGAGCATGACTGTGGACAGTCATGTCACTTATGTGTACAGACCCCATTGTCTGTATATCCTTCATTTGCAGTTTACATAGTCCATCGCAGACCACATGGTAGACAGACCAAACTGGAATTTCACATGAGCCAATAGAAAAAAAAGTATAACAAAGTGAGATGTAGACTAAGAGCCCATTTGGATACATATTTTTTTGAAACATATATTGTTTGTTGTTCTTTGGTGAGTGGCTGAAAGCCTGGCATCGTCTTCCATTGTTGGAGTGGGGATTGAAAATACTATGGGCTATGGTAACCCACATGGATATGGTATGCTTACCCCTGTCGCCCTTGCCCTTGCCCTTGCCCTTGCCCCCATCTTTACTCTCATCCTCCTTGTCTTCATTCTTGCCCTCACCTTCAACTGGCGATGACCCAGACACACCCCCACTTTCACCTCACCCTCACCCTCACCCTCAACTGACAACAATGAATGAGGAATGGTACAATGCACACAATTGTGTGTGTTGCATCATTCCTCATTCCTGTCCCCCTGTCCCTACTCTCATCTTGCCTACCCCAGTCTTGCCTAGTCCCTGTCCTTGCTCCTGTCCCTCCTCGCCCTTGCCCTTTGCCTGACCCAATGTCCTTGTCCTCCTCTTGTCCTCTCATCTTGTCATCCCCCCTCATCTCGCCGTAACTTGAATGCGAACAAACACTAACACAAATGTTGCTGTTCATGTTTGTATTTGTTCACGTTTGAGTTTGTCCCTCACCTCTGTGCATGTATGAACATGAACATGAACAATTGTTCGTGTTCATGTTTGTGTTTGTGTTTGTGTTTGCTCGCTCTTCTGGGCCTCTTGCCATCCCCTCTTGTCTTGCCACAACATGAACAATTGTTCATGTTCATGTTTGTGTTTGTGTTCATGTTTGTGTTCATCTTGCTCCTCCAGGCCTCTCATGATTCCTGTCTCACCACAACATGAACATCAACTGTTTGTGTTTGTGTTCATGTTTGTCTTGCTCTTCCAGGTCTCTCGCCATCCCCCCTCATCTCGCTGTAAAGTAGGTAATAAGTGTAGGGGATGTGAGGGGAGAGGTGTCCCAAGGGGTTTGTAGTTGGGTTGTCAGTATGAAGAGTTAGCTGGACTGACCATGGCGCATCGCTGACAAATATTACTAAAAAAGGAAAAAAGCGCGTGACAAAGACAAGGCAGATAGAAAAATCTGGTCAAGGACGAGGACCGGATATGAAATAAATGGCCTAGGACGAGGGCCAGAATGGATATGAATGGCCTAGGACGAGGGCCAGAATGGATATGAATGGCCTAGGACGAGGGCTGGATATGATACGAATGAAAGCGAGACATGAAATTTTGGGTGAGAGATCAATGCAGGGGAGAAAACTGCATTTCAAGTCGAAATACAAGGTTTTTATAGTCTGGGTTATGACCCAGACTTGTTGTAACTATGGGAATAAGCTATAAGGAAGTATTGCTTTGAGCATAAAAATAATGTAGCTAAAAGAAGGGGTCCAACTACGGAAAGCTAAAACTAAGGCAGTCCGAAATAGGAAATGCGTGCAGATTAGGTCGGATAGGGGGAATGTAACCCTAAAATGTATGTACACCTTACATCGCCACAACATGAACATGAATACAAACACAAACACAAACACAAACACAAACACAAACAATTGTTTGTGTTCATGTTTGGTGTTTGTGTTTGTGTTTGTGCTTGTTCATGTTTGTCCCTCACCCATGTCCATGTATAAACACAAACATGAATGGATGATGGATGAGCTGTATCATCCCCATGCTCACTTTGGCTGTGATCATGACACCCAACCATGGACCTGACCTCAATATCCATAGACAACTTCTCCTCCATGTAATCAAGATGATCCACATCCTTTTGGTAACACTTCTCAATATTCTGTCCAGAATCAATACCTCATCTCAAGATTACCACACATCTGCACTTTCTGGCCATCAGTGGGTATTAGAGCTCCTGTGTGGTCATCCAGATTGCATACAATCAGAGCTTGGACTTCAAGCAAACATTTTTTTACAGCTAATCAATGAATTGCACTCCATAGGACTCAAAGATTCAAGATATGTCACACTTGAAGAACAACTTGCCATTTTCCTATACACATGTGTGACAGGCCTGACAACTTATCATGTTGGGGAACACTTTCAACATTCCAATGATACCATCTCACGGTAAGTCACTTGCACTTTGTTTGCAGTTGATCTAACTGTTTATAGCTACTTCAAGAAAATATTATATGCCCTTGCTAGTGCACCATTCTACACCAACTTTGTCCAGTTCCCAACTGGGGAAACCATCCCTCCAAAGATTCAATGCAACCCAAAGTTTTTCCCCTATTTTTGTGACACAATTGGTGCAATTGATGGAAGCCACATCCCAGCTGCACCCCCATCACATATACGTGGTACCGCAATCAAAAAGGTTTCCTTTCACAGAATGCCCTATTTATTTGTGATTTTGACCTCAAGTTCACATACACGCTTACTAGATGGGAAGGCTCATCAACAGATGCATGTGTGTATGATGACACGATTTCAACCAATCTACATATCCCTGTTGGTAAATATCTGCTGGCTGATGCTGGTTACCCTCTATGACCACAACTCCTTGTCCCATATCGTGGCATCCATTACCATCTTGCTGAGTGGAGTCAAGCAAGCCTAAGGTACATAGCATCAGGTTTTATTCATGGTCTTTCTGATTTTTATTTTCTCAGGCCAAGTAACAGAAGAACTTTTCGACCTTCATCATGTGTCAGCATGTAATATCATTGAGTGAATTTTTGGCATTCTAAAGTGTCACTACTGCATTCTCCTCCTCCTCCTTGAATACAATTTGGATGTTCAGGCTTGACTACCTGCTGCCCTTGCAGCTCTGTACAATTTCATTCGTATCTACCATCTAACTGAAGATGATGATGACAATAGTTCTGATGATGAAAATGAAGACAATGAAGACAATGTGGTTTATACAGATGGCATTGAGGGTGGAGGGTGTGCTGAGGCAAGTACTATGCAGGATCACATTGCAGAACATATGTGGAATGATTATCAAACCCTTCTGTTACATCATGGCTTTGGTACTTATGATAATGATGATGATGACTATTTTGATTTTGATAGTGATCATGATGTATAATAGTCACCAGTATAACATATCACAATCACAACATGGTCCATGTCACCCAAAAGCAACTTGAAAGGTACATACTTTTACATTGTATGGAGCGACAAAGTGTGAGTGGACAATACATGCATGTAAACTAACAATCTACCCCATGCTGCTACTCAGACCCGGGGCATTCTGACTGTACAAGTTAGCAACATACTTGAGGTGCTCAGTGTTGTCAGGGAGTGAGATATATACAACAGCAGCAGTGTGATTCATTGTAATGTGTGTTGCCATAAAAATCTTGTGTTCACTCAGCATGTCTCCCTGGCTATAGATGAGGCCAATGGCAGCCTGAATGCTCTTCAATGGGTCAACAAAATTGGCAATGATTGAGTCATTCAAGTGGTGGATTGAGGAATCAACAGCATAGAGAGCAACATTGTGGTGTTCATGTTTTTCTGGCTGCTGCCTGCAACAGCCTGACTATCTGCAGCCTGGCTACCTGATGCACAGCTGCGCTTGGTGGTGGGGATAGATGGGGATGATAGTGTGGAGAGTGAGGGACCAATGGGTGAGAAGAGGAGAGATGGATCAGTTTCATCTGGTGATAAGGTGCTGTGGCAGTGCTTCTTGGAACTGGATGATACTGTCCCAAACTTGGTAGATGCAGGTGTAATTGTTGACCAGACAGGCATGGGTGAACCCATTGATGGTAGGACAGGTACAGGAAAATTTACCAAGGGGGTAATGAAGGAGTTGATGGTGGTGGCAGTTGAGGTGACAGCATTGGCAGCAAGGACCTGATTGATGTTCGAGATAGCATTCTGTGAAGGTACTGAGAGGGGGGGATGTTTGGAATAAAAGGAGGTAATCCAATCTTGGAACAAGTATCTTTTGTCTGAGCTGATATTGATGCAGCACTAGCACCGCCCTGATAAGCCCTGAAACATGAAACCCCATTGCCTGGAAGGATTTCATTCATTTTATGGAGGTGTTTCCAACCCCAGTGTCAAAAATCTTTCATCACTGAGTGCTATGGAAGGATAAATTAGTAGTTTAAATAAATGCATCCATATAAACCTCACCTTGTGTGCAATAAATGTATCAAATACTTCACTTGCTGCAATTCCATCAATGTTGGCCCCTCTTTCATTATCCCAGTGGACTCCTGACTTCTCATGCCATGCACAGATTGTTGTGAAAATACTCTTCAGCTATAATTTATGTCAGGATTAGCTAGAGACCTGGGAAACTGGCCAGCTTACCTGCGCCCACTTGTATTTAATGCTCTTCAGATCTTTGGGCTTACTGCTCACCAAGAGGGGCTTGAGATGTGTGACTGCTGCATTAAATGTCACATCCTTGAAGTTTGAAGCATCTGCACATTTGCCACAGCTGTCATGAAGAAATTCGACCAGTGCATCGACTTCTAGATCAGTCCATTTTGTCTTAGCTGTTGGTTTTGTATCCTGAGAGATCACAGTGATTGCTTGGTTCATTAGGGAAACAATGGATAAGATTTCATTTATGATCTGGCACCAATGTTCATCAGTGTGGCGAAGGTAGGAATCTGTCTGGTGTTGGATCATCTTGGAGGATATGAGGGGCACAGAGAAGGTTTGCATAGTTTGATTCTCTGCCCCAACAATGAAAGATGGTGCTGGGCTTTCAGCCACTCACCAAAGAACAACAAACAATACATGTTTCAAAAAAGTATGTATCTGAACAGGCTCTAAGACTTGTAGTAGAAGATTGAGTTGGGCTTCAAGACTAGGGTACAGTCAATTAGGCCAACCAAATTGACAGCACATAAGTTGATCAACACTGTTGATCAATGCTAATCAACTGTGGTCCCAGGTGCAGAGTATTTGTAGCCAGTTGATTAGGGTTGATTAGGGTTATGACAGATTGGGTAGATGACAATGATACTACTAATATACCTGTGATGAAAGCTGATGTTGTTGCTGTGACATACATCAAATCTTTTGAAATTGAGGTTTATGTATCACAGTGCCCTCAATAACAGTGTGACTTCGTGTACAACAACACTCACCAATGGATTTCACTGATAGAGTCCACCTTCAGCTACTCAAACTATACCTCCATAACCTACCAACACTCGAAACCCTCCCTTATCATGTCCCTGTGGAGTTTGTCTACACATTCAATGCATTTTCTGTTGACCCAGAATGGGAAGATGACATTGGTTAGAAAGGTGCTGTGAACTGTGAGCTTGAGGTTCAATTGGGCAGCCATGCCAAGAGGTCTATTGTTTTGACTGAATGGGGCCCTGGTCTTGATGGGGTCATTGATGTCCTCAGCAAATATCTCACTGAGTTTCTGTCATCAATGATCTTGAGGAAATGGGTTAGTGACTTGACAGAATCAGCCAAGATTGTGTATGAAGGGGCGAAAATGCTGGTATGTGTTGTGCTTCAAGATTTACTGGGGCCTAACTATTGAATGCCTGTTTATTCAACAGCTTTCCAAGCTGAGGCTTGTTATGATATGTAATATTTTCAAACTTTTCATTAACACTTGTACAACATTTTACCTCAACTATTTAGACACATTGCACGTGACCGTGGGAAAGGTCACCTGATCACAATGATGTCATAGCACGTGTTATTAATTTCCGCTCTTCTCTCACGATGCTACTCTTCTTTTTCCCATCATCAACTTCTCTTTCTCACACTCGTGTACTTTCATTTGACCACATTCAGCAATTACTATTTACAGCACTTGGTCCGTGCTCACTTCTCTCTAGTATATAAACCTGTACAGTATATCTTAGCACCCCAGTCTAATCCACTTGTCATTGTTGTTTCCGAACTCTGATTAAGGATCTAAGGCTACACTCCTCTTCATTACTCTTGTCTTTTGGCTTACAGTGTTTGCCTTGTCGAAGTCCGGCTAGTGGTGGTTCATTTGAGCTATCATTACAAGGCTGCCAAGCATAGACTCAGAACCAACAACTGCCACAAGTACATCAAATGAAGCTAAAAAGAAGAAGACATCAGCCACTACTGGCAACATGAGTTGAAAGATGAAGTCCAAGCAGGAAGTGAAACCTGCCACAAAGATCATTGAAGACTTTGACAACCCAGACTTTATCTCCTTGGATGAAGACAAGGACACTTGATTAGGTGGTGCATGGGCACTCCCGCTTCTTCAAAGGATTTCCAAGCCTTGCCACCCAAGTGAACCAATGCCCAAACAGATTCTTAAGGGTGGCACCACTCAGAAGTTTGTCCACTGTCTTGCCAGCAATGGCTGCCACACAACCTGGGTTTGGCCAAGAATTTGTCAGCACATTCTTGTCCATGTGAAAACTTGTAACTACCTGCCTGCCAACCTGTGTCATGAAGCTCTTGATCAGTTAGCAAGTAATGCTGAATCATCTCAAACCATTATGAAGCAAGCTCCTCAGGCTCAAAGCTCATCCAAGCCAGCTTCCAAGCACCAGAAGACTGGACCTGTAACCGAATGTCAGATGGGAAAGGAAATGGATACTTTTCTTACCAAGGAGAAAAAACAGTGGAAGGGGTGTGTTGACAAAGCACTGATGAAATTTGTGGTTTGTGCAGGAATTCCACCTACTGTCTTTGATGCTGCAGAGTTCAAGGAATTTGCTAATATGTTGAATCCAAGCTGGAATCCTCCAAGCTTGAGCATGATCACTGGAAAACTTATCCCAGAAGAGGCAGCACAAATTAATGTGTCAATTCAAGAATATCTTTGAAAATGTTGTAACCTTACTATGACTTTTGATGGTGGAAAGATTAGGTGTCCAAAAGCCACCTATACCATTCATGTGACTACCCCTAATCACCACACATTTTGTATGGATATTGATCATGGTGCACATTTGAGTTATTCTGCTACATACATATATTTCTGAGGCCTTGGAACAAGTATGTATATCATGAATCTTCCATTATGGTCATCTCAAACAGAATTAGGTGATTGAGGTAATTGGTCCCTGGTGGTTTGCTGGCATCTCCTCTGATAATGCTGGCAATGCTTGGAAGGCATGAAAGCTGCTCTGCAAGAAATATCCCCATATTCTCAGTATCCAAGACATTTGCCACCTTCTGAACAATGCTATTAAGTCAATACAGTATGTTCTCTTCCAGAATATGAAGAGGTTTGTGTGATACGATTCTTGTCATGACTAATCCCTATCTTGACTCATGTGTATGATCATAGGTCATTGGACACATACAAAGCATTATCAATTTCATGAGAAAGACTAACTTTGCTACAGAGCATTTCAATTACCAACATAGGAAGCTTGATATCACATGAGGCCTTGATATCAGGACCATCAAGAGAGACCTTAGGGAATACCCTTAGAGGATGCTCAAGAGTAAAGACAATCCTATTCTAAGGGAAAACTATTCTATGATACAAGCTGATATATATACTACTAGGAAGTAAACTGACTAAAATTCGGAAATAAAGTGGACTAGGGTTGCTCTGTTGGAAGTAACAAGAACATTCTACAAAGTTCTGTGGCCTTCTGTGACAATGTAAAGAGGTGAAGGGGAAGAGAAGAGAAAAGTTCTGACATTACCCCCCCTTCAAGAGTCGAAGTGCCTTTTGACAAGCTTGTCTTCTAAGTATGGAGTATTGGTGAGAGGGGTATCAAAGCTATAATTACGTAAACAGTCCATATTTTCTCTGAAGGAGAGGAAATCAGGATTGAGGAACATTGGAGAGAGAGTAGGAAGTGGAAGACCAAGGCAGGTGGGGCACAAACAAGGAGTATCAGATCAGCAAAGTGGACTCTCATCATTTTCTTAGGATAGTGAGTGGTTGGATGAAGATGATGGAAGTCTTTGATGGTGTCAGTGGCATTGTCAAGTTCAGACACTTTCTTCCATTCATTTTCCCCACAGGGAAATCCCTTTCAATGGACAAGATATTTGGTCCTCTTCATTTCTGTGAGTCAACAATATTCTCGATCTTTTGTTTCTCTTCTTGGGGTTGTATAATAGGTGGTGGAGGAGGAGGTTTCTTTTGTGAAGGGAATTCATCTTTGTTGTATGGATGAAGAAGACATTCAAGACTGGATGTATTCCTCACCACTTTGAGTCTAATTTAAGCTTGTATGCTCCTTTGCTGACTTTTGCTAGTACTTTGAATGGACCATATCATTTGTCATCTAGTTTTTGTAAAGGATGATCAGAGTGGATGTTCGTCAACTCAAGGAGAACGAGATCCCTGGGTTTGTATTCCTATGGGGGTCAAGTTCCTCTGTTGTGATACTTCTTCATGTTGTTTGCTGCATGCTGGAGTGTCTCCTTTGCCTGAGCATGACTTCATTTCATTTCTTCGATGAAGACAGATGCTTCTTCATTTCCATTCCTTGCCACTGATTTTTGTGTTGTGGTGATGCAGGGACTTTGTCCATAGTTGAGGAGAAATAGGGAAATTTTTGTGGCAGAGGAGACTTTCAAGTTATGTGCAAATTTGGCAAGAGGAAGCCAGTCAACCCAGTCAGATTGTTGGTGATTCACATAGACATGGAGGTATTGTTCTACAAGTGCATTGAACCATTCTGACTGTCCATCAGTCTGTAGATGATAGGTGGTGGAGGGATTTCCTTCAATCTGAAGAAGCTCCTGCAGAGCTGACATGAATGATGATATAAATTGTGGTCCTCAATCACTGATGATCTTCTTTGGAGTGCCATGAAGTTTGAATATGTGATTGTGATAGATTTTGGCAACTTCTGTGGAAGATATCATTGTTGAAATAGGGAAGAAGTGAACCATCTTCATGAATGTGTCAACCACTGTCAGAATTGCATCCTTCCCATTTGATTTGGGAAGAGAACTGATCAGATCAATGGAGATGACTTCCCAAGGTCCATTAGTGGGGTTGTTTGGATGAAGTTGTGTTCTCTTTGTCTTGGTCTTGACCTTTTGACAGGGATCACAACCAGTGACATATTGAGCAACATCTTTCTTCATCAAGGGCCAGTAGTATCTTGCATGTACATATAAGATCTCTAGTTCTTTGTATGCCAGGGTGTCCAGAGAGAGGGTGGTCATGATTTTGGACAATAATTGCTTCTTGAAGGAATGGTTCCATTGGGATGTAGAGAGCATTTCCCCAATGAATTAACCCATCTTTGAGCTTCCATGGTGAGTTGCTCTTTTTGACTCCTTCAATGGCAAACTTTTCTGCACGAGATTGGAGATTTTGATTTGTTCTTCAAAGGTGATAGAGCACACAGCAGCTCCCTTGTCTTTTGAGAATTGTCCTGGTGAAAGCATGGTGATCTCTTTATTGTCTTTGATTTTTACATCAAAATTGGGTTGGCATGATAACAGATTGGCTGGGTTGGTTTTTCCTGATCAATGTTTGATGACAAAGTGATACTCTTGGAGGAGTTGATTCCACCATGCTTGTTGTTGTGATAGATCTTGGGGTTGTTTGAAGTATTCGAGTTTTTTGTGGTTGGTCAGAATCTTGAATTCATGTTTAGCATCAAGGAGATAATGGCACCATTCTTTGAGTGTGAATATGATGGCAGCCATTTCGAGATCTGCAGCATGGTAATTTCTTTCTGCTTCATTTAACAACCTGGAGATGAACATGACCAGATGCCATCTGCCTTCTTTCTCTTGGAAGAGGACTGCTCCAATGCCAATACCTGAGCTGTCAGTTTCCAGATGGAAAAGTTTGTTGTTTTCTGGCATGATGAGGGCAGGAGCAGTGGTAATGGTTTCTTTCAAGAGTTTGTAGGCTTTTTGGCATGCTTCTGACCACTTAAATTCCACTTTTTCGGAAGTCAGAGCATTGAGTGGTCTGGCTATTTTGGCAAAATCCTTCACAAATCACTGATAGAAGTTGAGGAACCCAAGGAATCCTCTCATTTCTTTCTTCAACTTAGGGACAGGCCAATTGATAACCCCTTTTATCTTCATTGGATCCATTTGAAGTTTTTGGTGTGAGATGAGGAGTCCAAGGTACTCAACTTCATCAACCTCAAAGTTACATTTGGTATGTCAAAGACTCAATTTGTTTTCTCTGAGGATTTGCAGGACTTCTCATACTATTGCTCGATGTTGTTTGATGGATTCTGTGAAGATTAGGATGTCATCCATGTAGACAACTACATTTCCTCAATTGATCAGATCTCGGAATATGTGGTTCACCATTGTCTGGAATGTCGCAGGTGAATTGGTCAAACCAAAGAACATTATGAGAGGTTTGAAGAGTCCTCAATTGGTTCAGAATACAGCCTTGTTACAGTTGAGGAGACCCCTTACTCATTTTCTCCTTCGCCTCCTCCTCATCATCTTCCAACTCCAATCCCTTTGTTGGTTACCCCCCCATCCCATCTCGACCATTCCAGTTTTTCTCTCTTTATCAAGATCTTCCACAATCTCTGAGACTACCAGATCCCCACCTCCACCTAGGCCGACTTGCTAGATGAGTCATTATTTGAGGGATAGGCAATACCTCATTGCCTCTGGGTATTCTTTTCCTCACCACCTCTGGGACTTTCCATTCATTTCCTTCATAACTCTTACTTATGTTTCTCTGACTTGCATAGACACTGCCCTTCTACATAGCTCTCTTTCACAAGCTATGTATCTCCTCTTTCATCCATCTCATTTATTCTCACGTGCTATGCAATGTGACACGTCCCTTTCCTTATATATCTTTAGGGCTCTGATACCTGCCCTAAAATACATACTATATATATGTATTGGAGCGCCACTTGTACCTATCTCTTCCCTTAACCCTGATATACACTTCTTCATGTAATCAACTTGTTCCTCAAGATCCCCTCCCTCATGCCTTGTCTCCTCTCTGCCTCATCCTCCTCTCTACCAACTTTGGGCCAGTCCCAGTACTGTTGACTTTGGTCAAGCTGTTCACTCTTATCCTGAAAGGGATGTCTAGAGTAGAAACAAGACATGCTCACAAATGTGTACCATTGTTATGATTGGTTGTAACAGGCCTTCCATTTGTCTCCTTCATTCATTCAAATGTTATTGTACCCCCAATGAATGCTGAGTTTAGTGAAGTGTTTCACACCTTCGAGCTTGTTGATCAATTCAGTGATAAGAGGGAGAGGATATCAATTTTTTACAATGATGGTGTTTAGCTTTTGATAATCCTGTACTGGACAAAGTCTTCTGTCTTTCTTTTTGATGAAGAAGAAGGCAGAAGAAAACAGAGATTTGGAAGGTCAAATTCGACCAGAAGTGAGGATTTTCTTCAAGGAAGGTATCCAACTCCTTTTGTTTGTTGACTGTGAGGTTGTATGTCTTGCAATCAACTTGATGATTGCCTGGGAGTAGTTCGACTGTGTGATCCCATGGTCAGAATAGGGGTAGTTCATCAAATGTTTCTTTGGCAAACATGTATTTGAACACATGATATGCTTCTGGTACAATGTCCTTGAAGGTTTTTGTATGTTTTTCCTTTTGTGCTTTGATTGCAAGATCTTGGGCAACTCCTTGAGACATGTGATAATTGAGGGCTTTGATTTTGAAGATGCAATCACCCTCCTTCCAAGATTGATAATACTCTGAATCATCATCATCATTGTCAGTGGAAATTAAATCGGGAATGTGATCTTCACACAAAAAGGAAATAGATTGTGAGGCCCAGTCAATCACAGGATTATGACATTTGAGCCAGTTGTAACCAAGGAACAATGGATGTGTTCCAAGGTTAGTCACCACAAGGGAGAGTTTTTTGACATGGTCCTGGATGGAGAGTTCCACCAGAACAAAGTTGGTGATAGTGCCTCTGGAATTGGGGGTGCCATCAGCATTGTACACAGGAATGGGACAAGGGAGTTTGTGAGTGGGGATGTTGTTACATTTGATGAAGAAGGCATCAATAGTTGATCTGGTACAACCAGAGTCAACCAATGCATCAGCTTCAACAGTTCTTCCATTGTCCAAAAGCATTCCTATGTGGACGGTTACTGAATGGTCATTCTTTTTTGAGATTTTCTTATATTGTGGCTTGCTTTGCAGCTCATGCAATGACAGGTGGGCCTCAATGGGGAACATAGCACTAATCTCAGTGATCAGCTGAGGAGTGACTTCCACTACTCTCATGTCATGTACAAATGATTGGAGATGTGAGAGTGCTCTCTTTTCATCCATGTTTTGACAAACTTGTTGGATCCATTGGGTAGACCAAGGATTGACTGTGTTCAACCATGAGGAACGCTTGTTCCTTTTCTCTATTGTTTGACTTTCAGTACCCTTTTTGTCAACTGGAGGTCCAACCAGTGTATCTTCTTTGCCTTTTTGGGGCATTGTAATATAGTTGGTGGAGGGTGCTCGGCAGCCACATCACACTCAGACTCAGTTGATTCTTTTACTTGTAGCACAGAAAATGAATTTGATAGCAATGACTTAGGTGTGATACAAGACAAAGTACTATTGTTTGTAGATGTAGATGACTGGGCTACTCTACATTTGGAAAATCCTTTTTCATGGCCTCTGCCACCTTCTCTGCTAATTCTTAATGGAATTCATACTCTATGGTGTGTCCATTTATTTTGAATGTGTGGACTTGGTGAGGGCATGGTTTGAAGTGAATAGAACAGGGCCAAGCCTGATCTCTTCCTTCCTTCATGCAGCTGATGCATTTCCCTTGTGCATGCAGCTTGCCAATGTCCATTGGAGCACCAGCTCCTGCAAATGTTTCCATAGCATTTGGATGATATTAATAGGTGGGGGTGGTGGCCTTTGCTGATGGAACAGTTGCTGATGCCATAGGATGAGGAGGTTGTTGAGGAGGGTGGTATGGAGTCCAAGACGTGTGGAGAGAGGACTTCTTCACATCATTCAACATGCAAAGAGAGTATCCAGCTTGTATGAGCTCCTTTTTCCATACTCAGACATCATGCTCATCTACAATTCCTGGTATCTGGCTGATCACAAATTCCATGTACTTGTATTGGATCCTGTTCCTGGTGATTTTGGTGAGGTGTACCCTGTGTGTGTGGATGTTCCACTTGACTTTGACAATGAGAGTGCTTATCCTGGTGAAGAAGTCTTCTATCATTTCATTGGAAGACTGCTTCAATAAGTGTAGTTTCCTCTTTGCATCTCATTGGAGGGCCTTGGGTTGGAACATTTCCATGAGGGCATCCCAAAAGATGCTGAAGGGGTATTGTCAAGGTGCTCCTCATTCTGGATCATGAATAAATCTGCAAATTGCCCTGTAGCATTGTTGCCAGTAAGAAAGGAAAGGATGATGGTGATTTTCTGTTGATCATCCAGAATTCCTTCCTCAAAGAAACACAGATACATCCTTATGGTGTGTGTCCACTGCATGAAGTTCTTCTTGTTGCCATCATAATGAGCAGGCTTGGGCAGGCAATTCTTGCCTAAGCAGCCTCCTGACAAAGAAAGTCTGACTGTCAGGTGGGGGGCATGCATAGATTGTGTGACTCCCTCCTGTGCTTGGTGCTCTGCAGCCAGCAGCATTTGGGATCGGGGCATTGGTTCAACAGGAAGAGGTCAGAAGGTAGTTCTCAATGATCATAATGTTGGTTAGGTATAGGAGGGGGGCTGGAGACTGTGCAGCATGTCGATCACATTGTAAGGGATCAGTGGTGGATGGCCAGCCCCATGACCGAGGATGAAATAGTTCATGGTCCAGTTGCCATACTGGACGAAAAAGTCCAAAATCTGCTCCTTGACCAACACCATCGTCAATTCCAGTATCTCTCTGTGGTCAATATAGGGAACTTGTCTCACTTCTGTCTATGGGAAAGTCGAAGTACTGACAGGAGTTGGTGGAATTGGAATCTGATACAGATGGACTGATGATGTGTGGGATTCAAGGTGGGACCAGAATGGAGGAATAGATGGCATAGCCTGGGAAGCATGGATGGTAAGCAGGGTTGCTGTTCCCAAGGTCTACACTGCTCACAATATGGATTGGGTAGTCATTATGATACAGGGGAATGTGGATTATGTTTTGGGAGGAAATATTGTTTACGGACTTGTGGGGTCAGTGCTGTTGAACCAGGTGGCTTGATAACAGTGAAATCTCTTTTGTTGTTTGAGACAGTGGTTAAGAGCAGCGATATAGTTCCAAGCTTTGGTTCCAGGAGTGTAGATAGCATTGGTACACTTTTCTGTAAGTCATAAAACTTCTTCAGAAGTGATGGGATACATATGCTGAGTATGGAATGTGGGAGTCAGGATAGGCTTCTTCATATTTCTGGGTGTTCTCAATTGCCTCAGCAAGAGTAGGAGTGGAGAAAGTCACTTGGACCTTCTGGGACACAATGACCAAGCTCCTGCTTACTCATATAGTAGACAACTCAGCCAGGATCAAGTCTGAAAGTGGTGGAAAGTGGTAAAAGGAAGATTTAGAAGCTTGAGGATGTTACAGTTTTGGTGCACCCCTGGTCTTTTTCCTCCTTCTATAACCCCGTGCCCATCTCATAACCACCCTGTCACTGGACCACCTGCCCCTGGCGCATTCTAGCGCCTGTTTATGCTTAATGCAACATATCTTGCAACAGCCCAGCATCACCCTTTCCGCACTACTCTCCCCCAGTGCCCCTTGACACAGCCATCCTCCTGTGTACCATCCTGGATCTTCTCCAGATCCTCCCTGGAATATCCTCTCTGGATCTTCCCATCCTCCCTCTCCTTTAGGGCCACCTCCGATGCCCTACCACCCCTAGATCCTCCCACACTGCCCCAGTGCCCACCCCTGGATCTCCCCAGCACAGCCCTTCAGTGCTTTCCCCGCACAGCCATCCTCCTGTGCTCCCCTCGGCGATCCCCATCTCAATTGAGCCAGACCTCCCCTCAACATCACCACCCACCTCGTGTTGCGCTCTGACCTCACTTCATTCTTGTGACCACTCACATGCCATCACAACACATCATGCCACACTGATTTCCATGACGCATCCCATTGCTCGTGAACTTCCCACGGCAGACCCCTCCTGCCTTTCTGGGCGATTACCTCGCCACACTGACTCCGGACTTCCTATTACAGATATGGACTCTTACCTTATTAGGGTTAGACTGCGCACAAACCACCATTACCAGATTGGGATATACCTGCCCTAAAGCCCTTATGGCCAGGGTATATAAGTTCGAGCTCCTCTCGAATGCCTCTCTCTCTCTAACCTTGATCTGACACCTAAAGTGTACACCTTACAGTTACTCTTGTGGTATATGTACATCATCTGTTCCCTGCAATATTCCCTTGCTTGATCTCTACCTCGCCCTCCCCTCTTTCCTCCTTCATTGAAGGACTCTGTGTCAACACTCTAGAGCTCCCCTCTAGAGTCCTCAAGGTCGAACAACCTCTAGGTTGTTCCTACCCAACGGCTCATTGCTGTTGGCTAGTCTTGCGGTTCTCCACCCCTGTTAGAAGAACTCGCCCACATCGACATCGACCTTGCTACCCAAGACTCTCACCTAGGTTAAGGTCAACCGACCTTCTCTATCTTGGACTCACAGTTGCTGTCTATCTTGGGATACTTCTGTTAATATTCCTTGTCATCCATCGCCAGGCTCTCGTTAAGCCTGAAGGTATCCTACACTGTTAGGACCCAGCAAGAGTTAGGCTCAAGGCAGCTCTATGCTTCATGTCTACTTGCACAACTACCAGTCTTAGTCGTAACAGAGGGCTTCTTCAGCGTGTCAGGGAATAGACAGAGCTAGATGCTCAATGTTGGCACTACTAACGTGTAGCAACAGATGACACTCTCACAGTCACTAAGCACTTAGGTCAAGTTTTCTTCCAGACCTCAAACAGAATAGCCCTAGTGTACTATGTGTGGAACAATGTTATCCTTATTTAGACAGTGGACGACTGTATGCGTAGTGCAAAAGCTATTGTTAACATTTGCTTGGTGTTATTCTGATCCTAGTTTTTGCCTAGGTGACAGATTTCCCTTAATGCTGGGATCTGCATATGACACAGCAGTAAAGAGAAGAAGAGAGACAACAATGAGCAAGAAGGTTGCCGAAGGCAAGGACAATAAGGAAAGAGTAGTCAGTAAGGTAAGAGAGAATAGGATTATATCAGGACCATCAAGAGAGACCTTAGGGAATACCCTTAGGAGATGCTCAAGAGTAAAGACAATCCTATTCTGAGGGAAAAATATTCTATGATACAAGCTGATATATATGTATACTACTAGGAAGTAAGCTGACTAAGATTCAGAAATGAAGTAGACTAGGATTGATCTGTTGGAAGTAACAAGAATATTCTACAAAGTTCTGTGGCCTTCTGTGACAATGTGAAGAGGTAAAGAGGAAGAGAAGAGAAGAGTTTTGACACTTGAAGCAATTGGCGAGACACAGTTTGGGACAATTTATTGGGCTGCATGCTCATTGTGTCAAAGACCAAATGCTCTCAAGAATTGAGACATCCAGTGTGCATACCCTAACCCAGGCTTTAACCCTTCAAGGCCAATAGCAGAAATTATGCAGTATATGATGTAATCTGGAAGTTGGGGGTGACATCGAGAGTAGGGAAGTGGAATGTGTCAGTTAGTGCAGTTGCTATGTCAGCAATCACTTTGGGCTAGTTCTTTGATGTAATCACATGCAATACACCATGAAGCCAATTGATTGACTGCCAAGTAGTACTAATCAATGTTGATTGATGATTGGTAAGTAATGCAATAACAGCATGATTTCCCCTGGCCACTGAAAACCTGTGTTAGGATTGACCAATCTCTAAATCTAGTCTAGCCTTAGCCTGAAATTTGGTTGATGATCTCCCAGAGTTGGAACATCACTTGAGCAATGATGGACCAGGACTTGTTGGAGTAGGGGTTGTTGCAAATGTCCTTTGATGCAAGAATTCAGACAGATATGAATAGCTGATGATCCAATGATCCCCAAGTGGTCAGAAATTAAGTCTTGAGTCACTGCAAAAGGATAAGAGTGGCAAAGCTCACTGAGGCATGAAATTTGGTCCTGTGGCCCATTCAGCTAGTCATAATAATGTGTAATAGATCAACAATAAACTTTAGGGGCCAAGACTGAATTTCACATACCTCTGGCACATCAATCAAATCACAGTAGCTGGCTAGATTACACTACTCTGACACACTATCTCATCAGCTGGCTTAAATGTTGCAGATATGCTAGTGGAGACTGGGCTGTGAGAGAAGACCAGGGTGATGGAAGATTCAGATTGATCACTGCCCTTGCAAACTGCTGGCTAAAAAGCTGGCTTGGTGGGTTTAGTCAACCATCACCTGTAAAGAGTAGAGTCAGTAGACTGAGCACCTGTGGTTTGTGGATTGCAGTGTAGTGGGACTCACAAACATCTGAGTCTCTGAGTTGTTGTGAAGCCTATCATAAACCCTAGATTGATTGCCTCCACTGGCATGATTGAGACTGTAAGAATTGATACCTGAAAAGGTAAATGTAGGAAACACAGCCTATAGCAGCAAATACCATGGTATAATTACCACATCAGTGGAGCATGTTCAAGTTTTAACACTGTCACTGGTGAAAAAGGATTACTAATCACTGAATATCCTGCAGCCTACTCAGTATATGCACTTTTTCTAACTCCTAAGTGTTGCTGAACTCCATTTTCAAATGCCAGATTTGGAATCCAAATGTCAACTTGACTGCCCACCACTCTTGTTCCAGTCTGAGTGAATGGTAGATTTTGAATCAAAGAAAATATCAGCTCAAGGTCCTATGGTGACCCCTCTCTTACCAAACTCTATGGTGGTAACTGGAATCCAACTGGTGACCAGTGACCATTGATTGTAAACACAGACAATTACCCAAGCAACTGTAGCATGCTAATTAGTCAATCTTTTCCAGCTAGAATATACAAGGCTGTCAACATAATCAACAACCAGTCATACACTATCAAGTTGGAACTCTACACCACATTGGGATTGCATGAATTGTCTGTGGAGTGGGAATACCACATCTTGAAGGAGCTTGAGGGTGGAGCTGGGATTGCACACATATATTGATTTGGCCAGGAGGCAAGTTATGATGCCCTTGTTTTCAATCTCCTTGGCCCATTGCTGTACAAACTTCTCAACCAACACAAGAAGTTTAATATCTGTACCATGATCCATGTTGCAGATCAAATGTTATGTCACTCACTGAGTCATCCATGACTTACACTTTATTACTGACACTCATATTTGTCATTTTGGCCAGATCTTCTGTCTTCACTTTATCCACTCATGTGGCTATGTTCACAGCAATATCAAACCTCAAAACATTCTAATGGGTCTGGGAAGCAATGTCCAAACTGTCTTTATGGTCAACTTTGGGATTGTGCAGAGCTATTGCAATTTAGCAATGGGTGATCACATTCCATTTTGCCACTCTCATTGCCTCACAGGCACTCCAATCTTTTCCTTGATTAACAGCCACCTGGGAGCAGAGTTGGGATGTTGTGACAACCTTGAGTCCCTCACCTACATTTTAATATATCTATTGTGCAGCTCACTCCCTTGGCTCCAAGCCAACCCCATAGTCCCATTGTCAATCCTTAGGATGAAGCAGGAAACTCCAGTCAAGGTATTATGTATGCTCTGGGCTACCATGGGAGCTTGTGGTCTTCCTTTCCTACACTCACAATCTTTTCTTTTTGGAAGAACCAGACTATAACTGTTACGACTACCACCTGGTAGGCGTACAAGTAGACACGAAGCGTAGAACCGCCTTGAGCCTAACTCTTGCTGGGTCCTAATGGCGTAGGATACCTTCAGGCTTTATGTGAGCCTGGTGATGACCAACGAGGGACACTAGTAGAAGTATCCCGAGACAGACGATGACCGAGAGTCCGAGATGAACAAGGTCAGTTGACCTTGTCTCAGGCGAGGACGTTGGGTAGCGAGGTCATTGTCAAGTAGGACAGGTTCTCCTAACTGGTGTGGAGAATCTAGAGACAAGCCAACAGCGACGGGCTGTTGGGGAGGGAACAAGGGCGAGTTCCCTGGTTGGGACTCTAGAAGGAGTCTAGAGTTGTCGATGGAGTCCTTCAACGAAGGAAGAAGGAGGGGAGGGCGAGGTAGAGATCAAGCAAGGGAATGTTGCAGGGAATGGATGATGAATACCACAAGAGTAACCGTAAAGTGTACACTTTAGGTGTCAGATCAAGGTTAGAGAGAGAGAGGTGTTCGAGAGGAGCTCAAACTTATATACCCCAGCTGTAAGGGCTTTAGGGCAGGTATATCCCAATCTGGTAATGGTGGTCCATGCGCAGTCTAACCTAATATGGTAAGAGTCCATATCCGCAAAAGGAAACCCAGAGTCAGTGTGGTGAGGTTATCGCCCAAAAAGGCAGGAAGGGTCCTGCGTGGGAAGTTCATGAGCGAAAGGACGCGTTGTGGGAATAAGCGTGGCGTGACGTATAGTGATGGCACGTGAGTGATCACATGAGTGGAAAGAGGTCGTGGCACAACACGAGGTGGGTGGCGATGTCGAGGAGAGATCTGGCCCCAACTGAGGTGGGGATGGCCAAGGGGAGCACAGGAGGACGGCTGTGCGTGGAGGGGCACTGTAAGGCAGTACCGGAGAATACTGAGGGTAGGGTAAAGGGCGACCCTAAAGGAGGAGAGGGGTGGGAAGATCCAGAGGGATTACCCGGGGAGGATCCAGGGAAGATCTGGGGAAGATCCAGGATCAGGACACAGGAGGGTGGCTGTGTGAGGGGCACATGGGAGGGCAGCACAAGGGAGGTGATGCTGGCTGTGTAGGACGCGTCGCGTCAGGCGTACATGAGCGTGAGAATGCGCCAGGGGAGTGGGTGATCTAGTGACAGGAGTGGTCACGAGAAGGGCATGGGGTCGTGGGATAAAGAAAAAGACCGGGGGTGTGCCATAATCGTAACAATAACTATGTCCAATCATTGTTCTTTAGTATCAATGCCAAATCCACTTCATATGATATCTACCTACCTGATCTGCACCCAGCTGTCCATGATGACTTGGCTCCTCCTCTCAGACCTCCCTTGTCTGCAGCCCCCATAACTCCAGCTCAGAAAGGCCACAGATTTGCTAGGATGCCTGACTTGTCCACACACAAAGACACTGCTGTTGGGGACTCCAAGATACAATGATACAAGTAAGTTGTCTAATCAATCATCACCATCACACATATAATACCCATTTTGATATTTTTTTCTGTTTGTAAGTCTACACTCCAATTCCTGTCAGACTCCTGTTGCAATCACTTCCACCATTTCTTGAGTCACAATTATATTGAAAATGGTTGTATAAATGTTCATACTACCATATGTATTATGAACTGTGTTCATATGTATATAAATCCATTTGTATGGTACATGCAGATCAAATTAGCTGAAGTTGGCTTGCAGCCAACTTGACTGTCACCCAACTGAAAGCTGGCTGTGCTGGCTAGCTGTGCTGAGCTGAGTTGACAAGAATGGCTGCAC
The DNA here is from genome assembly GCA_038092555.1 of Boletus subgraveolens. NCBI lineage: Eukaryota > Fungi > Basidiomycota > Agaricomycetes > Boletales > Boletaceae > Boletus > Boletus subgraveolens. The sequence continues at coordinate 1,197 of JBBPQP010000388.1, read as the reverse complement.
ATGACTCCCCAAGCTGCATAAGCAGCTAAGCCAAGTTACACCAGAGCTGGCTTAGTGTTAGCTGAGCTGTGACAACACTACTGTGAACAACACAATTTCCCAGAACTTACTTAGATGCTCCTATACTCCCACACACTTTCCTTTTCAGACATCCCTGATTATGACTACATGTGTTCTCTGCTTCAAGCTATGAGCCATGACAACACTAGAATGAACAGAAAGAGGGGAGTGAAGAGTACTTGCTGCACCCAAACCTACACAAAATAACAGTCAGCAACCTTTGACATCACAAATTGTAAATGAGAGCCCAGAGATGGATCACTCACTAGATGGAAACCAGAATATTCCATTGATATTCCTGGACAAGAATGTCATTCTGTCCAAAATAAAGAATTAGTATGAAGAGGACTCATTCTTCAAAATGATTTTGGACTCACCCATAACTTACCAAAACTTTGCAACATGCAATGGTTACCTTGTCTTGAAAACAAAGAAGAGAATGGCAATTTGTGTCCCTGACATCCTGATTGATGGTAGGAAAGCAAGAGAATGCCTGATAACTCAAGCACATTCAGTCCTAGCTCATTTAGGAGCAGCAAAGACACTGGCTTACCTAAGAGACCACTTTTGATGGAAAACTATGGTGGACAACATCCAAAGCTACTGCAAGTTTTGTGCTACCTGCAAAAGGAGTAAGCCTCCAAATTAAAAGCCACATGGGCTATTGAACTTGCTAAGTGTACCTTCAAGACCTTGGGAGTCTATCAGAATTGACTTCATTGGACCCTTGCTGCTGTCCAAGAATCAAGATGGCAAATTTGATTCAATCGCTGTGGTCATCAACCTGCTGACTGCTATGGTATATCTCATACCCAGCAGAGTGACTTACACCACTAAAGATATAGCCAAGCTGATTTCCAGCAAAGTATATAAACTTCATAGACTGCTTAAGTCCATCATCAGCAATTGAGATGTTCTTTTTACAAGTATGTTCTGGACTCACCTCCTAAAATTGATAGGAATTGAACAGCACATGTCTAGCGCATATCACCCTCTGTCAGATGGCTTGACAGAAAGAGCAAACTGAATGATTAGCTGTTACAGTTTTGGTACCCCCCCGGTCTTTTTCCTCTCCTTGTCCCCGACCGCGTACCAACACATGACCACCCGTCATCGACCACCTCCCTGGCGCTTCTC